>JAVTVY010031309.1:0-12027 GCA_036873755.1 Hanleya hanleyi
ACGTTGCTGGAAATACTGACACTCAGAGGAATATGGCGCTGCGTCCACTGCGTTTTCGCTGAAAACATGTCCATGGGCTCCAACAGGGCCTCAAAATCGTAACACGCCCGGAAGGGGAAATAACAGTCCGCCTCCGGTATCATCACACCCTCATCGGCCAGTTCCTGGAAAATAGTAGGTGCATTATGATACACTCCACCCGGATATACTCGCTTGACACTGTTGTCACAGATTTTCTCGTGGCGATGTAAGTCGTTGGAACGGTAAAACACCCGATGGCATTGGGCACAACTGAAAGACTGAGCGTACTGGCTCATATTGTAGATGAGTGAAAAATGACTCACGCCATTGTCGTCGAACACATTGACTTTCATCGTAGCAGCATACCGTTCTGTTGATCGCCGAACCAATTCAGCCACAAATGTATCGTCCTCGCATCGTAATCGATAAACAAAGATATTGATGTCGAACAGTGTTTCCACGTCATCCAAATTCTTAAACGGCACTCCACGGAAGTGCCGCTTATCCAAGTCTTGCTGCTGTAAATACTGTTCCCAATAGTCATCGGCCACTGTGTCACAAGCCTTGGGGTTACACTCGTCCACATGCACGGCCAAACACCGAAACAGACATTTCCGGTCTTTGTAGGGCCCCTTTTTTCCTGCTGTTAATGCATACAGGCCGTGTCGATGAAGCAACCACGGAGGAAGTAGTACAGGAGCACCGATAGGATGATCTCTCATTTTCGTGACGAAAAATGTGACGTTAGTCACCATTTCCACAAGCCATTGGGTATTGGGGCGTTGCAACCGAGCCCATTCCAATGGATCCAACGTAGTCAATTGGTCGATGAGTGGCTCCAGAGAAATGGCATCCGTCACCGTGAACGGCTGATCAAACACATAGGTATTATTGCTGGGATAATAATACCGCATCTGGTCCGTCTCCTTGTGCCGTAAAATGTACCCGAATGTCATATTCAACTTGAACGCTGTCACCTGATCTGCGAAAATGTTCTCGGCATAGGTAGACAGATACGTGAGGTCCTGCAGCCGAAAGTTATACAAGTCCAATAGACGACGGTCACGGTGAAAACAATGGCGTATGGTAGCCCAGTGACGTTGATAAATGTCCCTGACACGCTCGTCTTCAGGCAAGACTTCAACCGGAGGTGCTGCTGGGTCCAAGGGAAAATCTTCTCCACGTCTCATGCTTTCGTCTCATACAAGCGGATAGGCAAGCAGGCAGGCAGACAGGAAGGCAGGCAGGCAGGGAGGCAGGCAGGCAGGTCAGGTAAGTCAGATTGCAATGAATACACCCCTTTCCCTAAAAATCGACTCCTTTTATACGTTTTTCTACAATCCGCCATCTTGCACCCACCTCCCACCACCCAACCACAGGCCGCCATCTTACACCCACCTCCCACCACCCAACCACATGCCGCCATCTTGCACCCACCTCCCACCACCCAACCACAGGCCGCCATCTTGCACCCACCTCCCACCACCCAACCACAGGCCCCCATCTTGCACCCACCTCCCACCACCCAACCACATGCCGCCATCTTGCACCCACCTCCCACCACCCAACCACATGCCGCCATCTTGCACCCACCTCCCACCACCATACAACCACAGGCCGCCATCTTGCACCCACCTCCCACCACCATACAACCACAGGCCGCCATCTTGCACCCACCTCCCACCACCATACAACCACAGGCCGCCATCTTGCACCCACCTCCCACCACCATACAACCACAGGCCGCCATCTTGCACCCACCTCCCACCACCCAACCACAGGCCGCCATCTTGCACCCACCTCCCACCACCCAACCACAGGCCGCCATCTTGCACCCACCTCCCACCACCCCCAGCCACACCCCACGTGACATCAATACTCGCTTCTGATTGGCTGACGCGTGAACTCACAAAGGTCATATGCAAATTTCTGAGGTCAAGTAGCGCCATTTTGCGGATTGTATACTACTTTCGAGTTACCACCAGGGAAAAAGCTGGGGCATAAACTTCTCTACGCGGGGGACAAAAGGACAAAAGAGGGGGGACAAAAGAAGGGACAAAAGAAAGTGACAAAAAACCACATGACCGACACGTGATAAAGGACAAAAATAGGGGATTTTGCTGAAGAGTTGCCCAAAGGAAGATAACTCAAGAAGAAAAATAGAATTAAAAGTTTGATTGTTCATATTGAAAAAAGTTAATAACAGAAAGTGAGTAGTAATTGCTGCATTATTTGTCTTTTTCGCTATTTTTTGTATTTTTCATTATTCATGTAAATATTCTTTGTTGTTGCGAATTAGAGAAATAATGGCGAATTGGAGAAAAGATGTTGAATTAGAAAATAAATGTGAATTAATGGTGTGTTGGAGGATACTGGCGAAATAGAGAATACTGACAAATTAAATGATGAATTGAGAATACTGTCAAATTAAATAATAATGACCCTATTACTGAATAATGGCGAATTAGAGAAAAGATGTCGAATTAGAAAATGAAGGTGAATTAATGGTGAATTAGAAAATAATGGCAAATTAGTGATTATTGGCACTTAGACGACAATGGCCAATTAGAGAATAATGGCGAATTGGAGAAAAGATGTTGAATTAGAAAATAAATGTGAATTAATGGTGAGTTGGAGGATACTGGCGAAATAGAGAATACTGACAAATTAAATGATGAATTGAGAATACTGTCAAATTAAATAATAATGACCCTATTACAGAATAATGGCGAATTAGAGAAAAGATGTCGAATTAGAAAATGAAGGTGAATTAATGGTGAATTAGAAAATAATGGCAAATTAGTGATTATTGTCTGAAACAGGCAGGAAAATATGAATTTGAAGAAAAAAGCAAACCTGCATTTTACATAATAAATACATGAATTTGGTACATGTGCTGCGCGTTGATAAATTGCACAATTTTGATTTGGCAGACTACGTGAAAGTCTTATGGGCTACGGGACATGTTGGCGGAAGTTTATGAATGCATTTCCAGTCTCAATCAAGCATGGAAATATAAATTTGTATTTGTCGTCGGCATAGCGGTGAGGGAAGGGAGACGATATGAATCTTAGCTACCATGTCATCTTCCTGTCACCTCAAACGTGCTGACACGGTACAAGTCTTTTGTAGACCACGGCAGAAGGCATTCTCCCAACGTCAGAGTTTGTAACCTCCAAACCGTCGGTAAACAAGATACGACAATAGGAGATATACAATCTGATGCCATGAGAATGGGCAGAAGGCGACCCCGTTATAAATTTTGCCCGTGCGACTGAATATAGAATTTCGTTTAGGCCAACACGTGTACATATTCGATGTTCACTAACCACGGGACAATCTCAGACAATGTTCAAGGCTACTTGGTTCCACGGGCAAAATTTTACGGGGTCGCTTTCTGAGATGACTCGTACCTTATCACCACCTTTCAGTGGACAAGCAAATGACATGACTTCGTTGTTGACAGCTCTCAATTCATTTCTATACCGTGACTTGAGGTTCATCCTAAAATGTTACGGTTCTTACAACAGCGTTAACTTTCAACATTAGTATCAAATGTTCATCCCATCGCAATAAAGAATTTGTTCGGCGGTATTCTGCTCTTGTCCATTACAGTGGACTTCTTGGTGAAAGGCACATAGCGGAGCGGTCGCATTGATAGCTAACCTTGGATTTTACCTTTGCTTCAAGAGATTGTAGGTAGAAAAACACAATAACCATTCAACTAAATGCTTCCCTTCATGTGAGTCTGCATCATGTCACACGAAATGTGGAGACAGACCGTGTTTATCGTATATGGAGACTACAGTTCGTGTGGTGTTCCGGACAGAAAAGCGTTGTATCATAGATTCCATTTCCTTGTTTGGCCTCCTCGCCATGTGAAAAAGTGCAATGAACAACTGTTCGATCAGCCCTTGTTGACTAGAACCACCGATACCGTCAGCTACTTTCGTTTCTGAAATCAATTAAATTCAATATCTGGTTATTTGCACCACATCTAGGCTCATCCTTGCCTTGAAAATGTGAAAATAGAGGAGATTTCTTGTATATTGACCATGTAATGAGGAGGATAGTTCATTCCATATTGGCAGATACAATATATATTATTAATTGGAAAGAGAGGTAATATTGGAAAGCTGTACTCATCTCATGACATTTAGTAAATACAATTTAATTTCATACTATATAGTTTGGATATTGGTTTCAGCAAGCCGGTATATAATGTTTAGTGATAAATTGTTTCTATACTCGGGATTATAAAAATATTGGTTGCAATTGTTTTAAACTGTAAAGGATTATCCTTTTTGCCATTTTCCATGATCTACACTAATTTCCGTCGTTAGTAAACGACCGAAAATTATTACTGATGATTTTGGTTTTGAAAGACGAACAACCGATTTATTGGTCAACGGTACTACATATAACACAAAACATTCGCAATATCACGGTTCGTAGTTGAGCGTGGGCTTTCAACGATAGCCGTTGACTTTCAGACACATCGTCGAATGTTCATTTCAAGGCAGCAAAGACTTTGTCCAACATTGCTCCGTTCTCGGTCCACACTGCACAATGTATTTCAACAGACAACAGAATGATATAAAACACAACGATTAACAACTTCGAGTAACAACAATCATACACTCAGACTTTGAAAAGGCAGCTGAGGTAAATTTGACTGTTTTGTATCTCATGTAAGCTTTTATTGTACCTGTTCACGTGGCAACTTGGATGATATGACCACACGGCCCCTAGCACCGACATAAGCGGTATTAGATGCAAATCTAGAGAGCTATGCTGGAAATGCTCTGATAACCCGTATATTGTTAATTGGTGAGCTGTTTCGCAGTGACAACTCGTACACTGGGGATTGGCGAGCTGTATCGTCCTCAGATGAAAATGACGGCATTGAACACAAAAGACTAGTCTGTAAGGCCCGATCCACAAATGCCAACATATATCAAAGACCAAAAGGTCTGTACAAGGGGCGGGCCTCGTGGACGAAACGTCCACCAGCAGAATCTCGCCATACACAGGTAAAAATTACAACACATATAAGGGAAGTGGGAAGAGGTGCCGACATACTGACAGAGCCACATGACACATGAAAGACCACGCTCGATTAAAAACCGTAGTAATGTACAAGAGCAGCATACTGCCGAACAGATTCTTTATTGCGATGGAATGACCATTTGAAATCCTTTGTCATTCTAAAAGTTGTAAGAACCGTAAAAAGCCCTTTTTCTGTTTGAGGTGATGGGCTAATGCATGCATATCGAGACGACTTGGACTTCGATCATCTCCATTCTCTATGAATAGCGAGACTATGCTTAAACATTGACCACAATCATCATAGCAAGACCAGACATGTGCAGCCTTGAGTAAAATCAGAGACAAACTACCACATTAATTTTGGCCACAAGTTGTGGTGTGCAAGATCCGTTGGGCTACATCAGACATACCGGTTTTATTCTGGCCCCTCAATACGCTATATACATGTCCACATGAACAGCTACAATAAAAGTGTGTCTGAGATACAAATCATTACAGGGATCACTGTTGGTTCTTGTGATGTTTTTAGAAATATGCAGCAGTTAGTATATTTGTCTGTGGGGTATATGACTTCTTGTTGGTACGCCGGCATCTTTTTTCACCACCCTTCTAATGTTGCGTTTAATTGTAGTTGTGGACTACGGCTGTCTTATGAGGGCCGGGTCTATATTGTATTCAATTTATGGTGTAATGGCCAGTTTCCCTCTCATATAGATTCGATGGCTATATATCCAAAAGTTATCAGAAAATACAGTCAATCCGGTGTACTTGATTAGTTTGTCCATTTCGTTTCGTGACAGCATCAGTGCATTCTTATGATGCGCCCAATGCTGGGCATCAAACGATGTGTGACAGTTCCAATAACATGAGGCACAAGAGGTGCTACAACTCCTCAGCCCCTTAACAGTCTAGACCAAGATGTTTTTATGAGTGTATAAGTTTGGATGAATAGCAGTGAGTTATGGTATGCGAAATGGAAACCCAAGCCACAACTGGGACAGATGTACGGATGGATAAACTGACACACGGACGGACAATCGGAATCCAGTATACCCCCAACTACTAGGTATCCACATATCTGCAGGGAAATCGACCATAGAGGTCCATGTCCTCCGCTAGCAGCACCAGTTATAGTGGATTACTGGCACTGCTGCTTAATGATATCTCATATCATTGATGAAGAGTATGATTTGAAAATGGAGATATCGCTGATGAGCTTAACATAATCTAATATAGCGGATGGCACCCATATTACCCATATTTGATTATGCACATCCATAAAACATCAATGTCCATGCACTCTCCAAGTTTGAAGTAGATTGGTTGAATCGTTCTAGAGTTATTGTCCAGACAAGATATAAATGCTGAAAATCTAAGATGACTGATGGTGGCCATCTTGGATTACACAGGTAACTGAAAAGCAATGCCAACTGTCCTCTCACCGAAGTCAAGCCAAACTGCAAGTTTGAAGTCGATCAGTTGAATTATTCTAGAGTTGTTGTCCAGACAAGATGCAACATAATCCAATATCCCTGGTTGATGGCAGCCACATTGGATTATGCTCGTTCATGAAACACAATTCTAACCGGGATCTCACCAAGGTCAAGGGACTCCCCAAGTTTGAAGTAGATCAGTTGAATCGTACTCCAGCTATTGTCCGGACAAGATCAAATTAAAATCCAATGAAATCCAATATGGCTGATGGTGGCCATATTGGATGAAGCACGTCCTTGAAAAACAATCCTAATCCGGCCTCCTCTCAACAATGTCAAGGCACTCCCCAGGTATGAAGTAGATCGGTTGAATCGTTCTCGAGTTATTGTCCGGACAAGATCCAACTGCTTATAATCCAATATGGGTGACGGCGGCCATATTAGATTATGCACATTGCTGAAAAACAATTCCAACAGTCCTCTCACCAATGTCAAGGCACACCCCAAGTTTGAAGTTGATTGGTTAAATCGCTCACGAGTTATTGTCCAGACAAGAAAATCAAAGATCCAAACTGGGCAATTCCATGATATCGCGGACAAAACTTGCAAAAATAAATATCAGTTGTGGGCAAAATGATGCATTTAGCATTATGGCTAGGTCCCTCAAGGTTGACAATTTAGTGCTGATATACTCATTTACGGCTTGATTTAAGAAATTAGGCAATTTTAATCACTACCAATTTTTTTAACCCTTTAAATGTACAAATTACTGATATTTCACTGTTGATTTAGGATTCATCTGGTTATAGCCAGCTGAACCAAAGTGATTTTATACTTTTTATGGAAGAAGTGTCTTTCTAAAACTGGTGGTTGAAAGAGCATATCTGCAATGCTAGCAGAAATGCATGAGACAAGCTTTGGTGTCGAGTTATTGTAACATGAGTTACCGAAAAAGTGACAGTTTTTAGTTTTCAAAGAAAATTATTGAAGTTGTTGGCTGCTCAGTTAATTTTCTCTGCCTTTGATACACACTGAAAGAAATTATAGCAGTGGAATTGATATTTCATCCATGCATCATAATTTATGAAGCTGCTGAACTTCGTAACATGAGTTACTTTGTAACATGAGTTACCAAAATGGGGTCCTGTAACATGAGTTACCATCATAATGGGAGATAACTCTGAACAATCTAGGTGCCTCTGCTTGCAATTAGCCACAACTCCTGAATAAACATTGATCTGTGTAAAACCTGACAGTGCACGTCTGTACAGTACTACAAGCATCTTTCATGTAAGGCTCGAAGTTGTTCATCAAATAGTAACCCAGATCTGGTCTCGACAAGAAATTATTGATTGATGGGATAAAGGGCCATAACTCTTTGGAAATTCATCGAAACGCATAAAAAGCCAACAGTGCACATCTACAAGGTATAGTAAGCGAGATATGGTCTGGACGAGAAATTACTAACAAAATAAAGGGCCATAACTCTGTGAAAAATCATTGAAACGCAGAAAGGAAATCTGACAGTGCACAGCTGTATGGTTCTAAGCATCTTCCATGCAAGTTTTGAAGATGTTCATCAAATAGTAAGTGAGATATGGTCCGGATAAGAAAAATTATAAACTGACGAGATAAAGGGTCTTCACCCAAATAAAACCATTGAAATGTGCAAAAAAAAATGATCTTATTATGGATGGACCAACGGTCTCATTCATCCAGTCAAGGGCTAATGCTCCTGTAGAACACCAAATCACTGCTAATCCTGTTGATTCTCCAATTAGAGGACTGGTATGTCTATGAGTATGGCAGAGACCGTTTCCTCAGTGTGGTTACCGCTCTTGGCATGGAGAATATTAAAATAGTTTTGGCGATAGAGACTGCAGAGAATCATTGGAAATGGCCATTTCTGCAGGACGAGATATTCTACTACAGAGAGCAGATGATCCAGAGACTTGAATCAACTTGATGTAGCAAATAACCATGGCCACTAATCAGTTCACAGAGAAGTTTGATAAGATTATACATGTAGCCTTCAGAACGTTTATAATCAGATAATACTTAAATTTCTTGAATTTCACACAGAATCGACCATTAATCATGTTGATGAATTTCAAATTTTATACAGTTATTTAATTACATTCTTCATGTTGTTTGAGACACTTTTTTGACACGAGAGAAACATGTTCCAGGAGACTTAATTGTTCCTTCTTTCATTTGGACAAACCGTAACATGAGTTACTGTAACATGAGTTACCACATGTTTAGCTCGGTGGAAATAAAACGGTGTTGCATCAGTTGTTTAGAACCGGGACAATACACAGTCTAGACAGTGTACTAAAAGAAAAGACTTTTAATTTTCAGATTAATTGATTAGTATTCAGAGGTTTTTCGGAGAAACACTGTACCCTCCGAGGGCATGTCCGTTTACTGTAACATGAGTTACCGAACTTTGCAATAAGATTAATTCAATATTATTGATAACACACTGCTGTGTTTGTGTGGAAAACAAAGCTACCAGCTAACATTACTGCCTTGAAAAATAGGAAGGATCTGGATGCAAATCATAGTATTAAAATCCCAGGGTAAACATGAAGGTTATGGCTAAAGTGTAACATGAGTTACCGTGGAATTGCCCAACTGCTTATGATCCAATATGGCTGACAGCGGCCATATTGGATTATGCACATCGCTGAAAAACAATCCCATCTGTCCTCTCATCGATGTCAAGGCACACCCCAAGTTTGAAGTTGATCGGTTGAATCGTTCACGAGTTATTGTCCGGACAAGAAAATGTAAGATCCAACTGCTTATAATCCAGTATGGCCGACGGCAGCCGTATTAGATTACGCACATTGCTGAAAAATAATCCCAACCGTCCTCTCACCAATGTCAAGGCACACCCCAAGTTTGAAGTTGATTGGTTGAATCATTCACAAGTTATTGTCCGGACAAGAAAATGTAAGATCCAACTGCTTATAATCCAAAATGGCTGACAGCGGCCATAATGGATTATGCACATTGCTGAAAAACAATCCCAACCGTCCTCTCACCAATGTCAAGCCAAACTGCAAGTTTAAAGTCGATCAGTTGAATTATTCTATATAGTTGTTGTCCAGACAAGATGCAACTGCTTAAAATGCAACATAATCCAATATCCCTGGTTGATGGCAGCCAAATTGGATTATGCTCGTTCATGAAACACAATCCTAACCGGGATCTCACCAAGGTCAACGGACTCCCCAAGTTTGAAGTAGATCAGTTGAATCGTACTCCAGCTATTGTCCGGACAAGATCAAACTAAAATCCAATGAAATCCAGTATGGCTGATGGTGGCCATATTGGATTAAGCACGTGACGTCTTTAAAAAACAATCCTAATCCTCCTCTCAACAATGTCAAGGCAGTCCCCAGGTATGAAGTAGGTCGGTTGAATCGTTCTCGAGTTATTGTCCGGACAAGATCCAACTGCTTATAATCCAATATGGGTGACGGCGGCCATATTAGATTACGCACATTGCTGAAAAACAATCCCAACAGTCCTCTCACCAATGTCACGGCACACCCCAAGTTTGAAGTTCATCGGTTAAATCGCTCACGAGTTATTGTCCGGATAAGAAAATCTAAGATCCAAACTGCTTATAATCCAATATGGCTGACAGCGGCCATATTGGATTATGCACATCGCTGAAAAACAATCCCATCTGTCCTCTCATCGATGTCAAGGCACTCCCCAAGTTTGAAGTATATCAGTTGAATCGTACTCCAGTTATTGTCCGGACAAGATCAAACTGCTTAAAATCCAATGAAATCCAGTATGGCTGATGGTGACCATATTGGATTAAGTACGTCCTTGAAAAACAATCCTAATCCTCCTCTCAACAATGTCAAGGCACTCCCCACATATGAAGTAAATCGGTTGAATCGCTCTCGAATTATTGTCCGGAAAGGATCCAAATGCTTATAATCCAATATGGCTGACGGCGGCCATATTAGATTACGCACATTGCCGAAAAACAATCCCAATCGTCCTCTCAGTCTCACCAATGTCCAGGCACACCCCAAGTTTGAAGTTGATCGGTTAAATCGTCCAGAAGTTATTGTCTGGACAAGAAAATCTACGATCCAACTGCTTATAATCCAATATGGCTGATGGCGGCCATATTAGATTACGCACATTGCTGAAAATAATCCCAACCGTCCTCTCACCAATGTCAAGGCACACCCCAAGTTTGAAGTTGATCAGTTAAATCTTTCACGAGTTATTGTCCGGACAAGAAAATGTATGATCCAACTGTATAATCCAAAATGGCTGACGGCGGCCATAATGGATTATGCACTTTGGCGAAAAACAATCCCAACCGTCCTCTCGCCAATGTCAAGGCACACTCTCAAGTTTCAAGTTGATCGGTTAAATCGTTCACGAGTTATTGTCCGGACAAGAAAATCTTACGGAATTTCGGACACCGGTGTTTTCTTATTCTGAAATTCAAAGGAGATCTATTCAGAATCAAAACAAACCTCCAATACCTTACATGTTATTTTCATAGTGCCTAGTCACATTGTTACAACATTGCAAGCCCAATTTGTGCTTTGAAAAAAAAAACCCACGTGAGGTATCGGAGATTTTGTTTGATCCTGAACAGATTTCCTTAAAATTTCAGAATAAAAATGCACAAATTACATATAGATACTGTGGAGAATTTCACTTCTCTAAGAAAAACTGGCTCCGACAGCCGAAAATCACATCCCATCATAATGCGAGATATAAACTCCCCTGACGAACTCCGTTAGTAATGCATTAGCGTCAGTGCAACAACAACAACAACAACAACAATGAACTTTATTGGGTTTGCCATACCTTTCGCTATCTTCCATTCTTCCATGATGTATATTTTAGAGGACTTGTTATGCGAGACACCCGTTGTACTGGCCGACGACCACAGTTCATTTTACAACTGAAAACTGAATTCCATCATCGGATGGGCACTACTTTCGTTTTTGACTACTTTCGTTTTCGACAATCTCACAGGTTCCTACAATTCTGTTACAAGACAAAGTACAAGTTGCCCTTTTCCGATAAAATAGGCGTTTATTATTGTTCAAATCCATTTTGATAACTTTTAGACGAACTAACAAGTCGATTTTCATAGTTTTAATGTCGGACTATTTTTTCTCAACAGCGTAGGGATACGACAATTAGCCGAGTCAGGCAATACCGTACTACTGAATATGCAGAGGAATATAGACTTCTAGACCAAACCAATGACCAGTCATTCACTACACTGAACCAATGGCTGAAATACAACTTTACTATGGAGCTCTTTATTGGCTACATGCCAGTAAGTGTATGTAAATCAGTATGAAAGTAGGCCTAATGTATGCATACTTGGAGATCCCTTTTTAGAAGACTGGAAAATGGTAGAAAAATTAAAAAAAATGTAAAAAAATAATTAATGACCGGTTAGACCTGAAAGTTTCAAAGGCACAAGTAAAAAATAAAAGGATCATAACCTGTAAGTTTCAAG
>JAVTVY010031310.1:0-131838 GCA_036873755.1 Hanleya hanleyi
ACGGCATGAGGGACAACTTTCCACTAAAGAGGTACCCAGGAGGGACAGATCCACTGAAGATGAATCCGGGGAGGAGAATGCCACTGGTGATGCGATCACGGAGAACCCGCCTATACCCACAGCTCAGAAGAGCCTAGATATCCAGCCGGTCCCTAGCATCACTGTTTCCAGTCATACGCCTGACAACAACGAACATTTTCTGGAAGATGCGGTGGATGTTCCCAGCGATCTCTTACCCGAAGATCATCCAGTGAGTGAGATGTATCGACGCCATTGGTCCATGATCCGACACTGCTTCCACCGTCGTCGCCCTATATTGGACTTGTACAATTTCCGACTGACCGACCTCGCCCGTCTACGCAGCTACGTGGAAGCCATCTTCAATGACCAACCTACGTCCTTCACATTAAATGTGGCATTTGGGTACATCTTATGCCATAAGATGACGCGTGAATTGTGCTATTTCTATTCCAGTGCCATCAACCCAGTGTACGACCATCCTTTCACAATCACCAATCGGGCGTCGCTAGAGACGATGCTGACCCAACTGGACACTGTTGATCCCTTAGAATGGGCCTATGAACAGCGTCCCAACACTAAGTGGATAGTGGAGAGGGTCACCAATGTTACGTTCTTCGTGGTTAAACTGACCCACCACCCCCATCGGATGAAAGTATTCACCCATGCACTGATAGATACCCAGAATGCGCAAACAACTATCTGAGGATATGTTTCCTCAACGGTATCCTGGCCTGTCCGATGACGATTAGAACAAACGGTTCAGAGCGAACATGGCCGAAGATGGAACTTTCTGAAATGACGACTTCTGATTGGACAAGAGTAGCCGAGAATACATCTAACGGACAGGAACGAATATGACAGATGCAAATGGTGGCCTCTGATTGGACAAGAATATTCTTGAATTGTAAATATACCCAACGCGGCTCCCCAACGTGGGTATGATGTAACATTGGGGAGAATAAACTATATGAAAAAAAACTTCTTGTTGTTGTTGTTGTTCTCTTATGTGTGATCATTGTTGTTGTTGCTGTTGTTGTTCTCTGTCCGGTCTATATCATGGTGTTATGTTAGAGTGTTAAGGTGTAACGACGGGCGTCGACTGGCGTCACTGCATTTCGAAGAATTAGTGACAATTCCATGGAATATCAGGGCTTCTGAGCTATTTCACCTGGGCGTTGAAGCATTAAGAATGGCGTTGGTGGGCGTTGCTACAAGATGACACCTCGCACGACGCATTCGCACCGCGGATGGTCCATCTCTACACCAAACTCACCCCCACGCACCCACAAAATGTCCACTTTCGCTACTACTCGTACCGATGACGTCATCAATGACGTCACAGATGACGCGGACATCCTCAAATCGGAATGTACACCCCGAGAACTACAAGATGACACCTTCCAGGACGCATTCGAACCGTGAATAGCCCATCTCGACCCCAAATACCTTCATGTACTGCCCGAAAATGTCCACTTTCGCTACTACTCGTACCGATGACGTCACCGATGACGTCACAGATGACGTGAACATCCCTCAAATCGGAATGTACACCCCGAGAACTACAAGATGACACCTTCCAGGACGCATTCGAACCGTGAATAGCCCATCTCGACCCCAAATACCTTCCTTCACTGCCCGAAAATGGCCACTTTCGCTACTACTCGTACCGATGACGTCACCGATGACGTCACAGATGACGCGAACATCCCTCAAATCGGAATGTACACCGAGAACTACAAGATGACACCTTCCAGGACGCATTCGAACCGTGAATAGCCCATCTCGACCCCAAATACCTTCATGTACTGCCCGAAAATGTCCACTTTCGCTACTACTCGTACCGATGACGTCACAGCTGACGTCACAGCTGACGCGGAGATCCCTCAAATCGGAATGAACACCCCGAGAGCAACAAAATGACACCTCACACGATGCATTCGGACCAAGGATGGTCCCTCTCTACCCCAACACCTTCATGTACTGCCCCAAAATGGCCACTTTACTTACTACAACTAACTGCGCATGCGCAGATTGACGCGACTTGCATTCAAAAACACGCCATTCTGACTCTACCCCACACAAGCTTCACTTTGACACCCTCCACGACCCATTCGAACCAAGGATGGTGCCTCTCTACCCCAAACACGCCCCTACATAGCACCCAAAATGCCCCCTTTCGCTACTACTCGTACTGATGACGTCACTGATGATGTCACAGATGACGCGGACATCCCTTAAATCGGAATGTACACCCGGAGAACTACAAGATGACACCTTCCAGGACGCATTCGAACCGTGAATAGCCCATCTCGACCCCAAATACCTTCATGTACTGCCCGAAAATGGCCACTTTCGCTACTACTCGTACCGATGACGTCACCGATGACGTCACAGATGACACGAACATCCCTCAAATCGGAATGTACACCCCGAGAACTACAAGATGACACCTTCCAGGACGCATTCGAACCGTGAATAGCCCATCTCGACCCCAAATACCTTCCTTCACTGCCCCAAAATGGCCACTTTACTTACTGCAACCAACTGCGCATGCGCAGATTAACGCGACTTGCATTCAAAAACACACCATTCTGACTCTACCCCACACAAGCTTCACTTTGACACCTCACACGACCCATTCGAACCGTGATTAGCTCATCTCTAACCCAAACACACTCCTACATAGCACCAAAATGCCTGTTTTCTATACTACGGCCAGACTGCGCATGCGCAGACTATTGAACACGGACGAACCATTAGTGTAGTCAAGTGCTCCTCCACGAGAGCTTCAAAATAAGACCTCACTCGACCCCATTGGACCATTAGGGACTCACCTAGACTCCAACATGTCCACCCCGTATGGGCCTATACACCCATAGCCATGCAGTATAGGCCTATGGGCCTACCCAGGCCTCGGTGACTTTTTCAAAAATTTCACCGATTCGCTCCGCAACACTTCCTATCGTGTTCTAAATGACGAGACGAGTAAAACGAGACCCCACAACCCTACCGCAAATGTATGGAAGCACGTTTCCCAGGGGGGTAAACATTGAACCTATACCCCAGTATGGGACTATATGGGGCTCGGTGACTTTTTTCAAAAATTTCACCGATTCGCACGGCGACACTTCCTATCATGTTCTAAATGACGAGACGAGTAAAACGAGACCACACAACCCTACCGCAAATGTATAGAAGTACGTTTCCCAGGGGGACAAACATTGATCCTATACCCTCAGTATGGGACTATATGGGGTTCGGTGACTTTTTTCAAAAATTTCACCGATTCGCACGAGGACACTTCCTATCATGTTCTAAATGACGAGACGAGTAAAACGAGACCCCACAACCCTACCGCAAATGTATAGAAGTACGTTTCCCAGGGGGGATAAACATTGAACCTATACCCCAGTATGGGACTATATGGGGCTCGGTGACTTTTTTCAAAAATTTCACCGATTCGCACGGGGACACTTCCTATCATGTTCTAAATGACGAGACGAGTAAAACGGGACCCCACAACCCTACCGCAAATGTATAGAAGTACGTTTCCCAGGGGGACAAACATCGGTCCTATACCCCAGTATGGGACTATATGAGGCTCGGTGACTTTTTCAAAAATTTCACCGTTTCGCTCCGGGACACTTCTTATCATGTTTGTCTTGACGACACTAAGAAAACGAGACCCCACAACCTATACCGCAAATGTGGAGAAGTAGGTTTCCCAGGATGGTCCTATACCTCCCATACCCCATATAGGCATTTTCCCGTAATTTAGAATAAAGTCCGTATTCCGTATTTTTTCAGGCAAATTTTTACATACACCCACCCTGGAACTAGGGGGAGATAACTCTATTGACAGGCGAGCCCCGTTAAGCCCGGCGACCTATATACCACCCATACCCCATATAGGCATTTTCCCAGGTTTTCGATAAAGTCCGTTTTCCGTTTTTTTTTTTCAGGAAAAATTTTACATGCACCCACCCCATTGCCTGAATGCCTCTTCACCTAGGCTTCACTTTGATACCTCACTCGACCCCATTGGACCATTAGGGGCTCCCCTAGCTCCAACACGGCTATTTCCATATCCTTGGGCCACCGCGCATGCGCACAATGCCGCTATTTCAATCCCACACCCAACCCGTCAGATACCCCCTCACATAAGCTTCACTTTGATACCTCACTCGACCCCATCGGTCCACTAGGGGCTCCCCTACATCTCAAAACGGCTATTTCCATACCCTTCGGCCACCGCGCATGCGCAGAAGGCCGCTATGTCAACCCCACACCCAGCTCATTAGATGCCCCTTCACATAAGCTTCACTTTGATACCTCACTCGACCCAATCGGACCATTTTATCTAGGGACTACTTTTTCTCCGCGGAAGGTTTTTCCCGCGACCGAATCACCGCCAGACATGACCGCTAGTGACGTCCACACCGCCTCGTTTGCTCCCTTGCGCCGTCTAAAAACACCGCCATTTTACAAGTAATTAATTAAAATTAATTAATTAATTAATTAATTAATTAATTTATTTGAAATACTAGTACCCATCCTCCGTATGGCAGAACTGTACAACCCAGAACAAGTCTAGACATGCCTTGATCACGTGATCGTCATTGGGAAACCCCCACTGGGGAATCCCCCGAAAAGTTCCGCCACACTCCGCCACCGGGGGGAACAAAAAAGTAGGTCAATATGGTCTGTAATGCTGTTACACTACTACTATTGCGCCTTTCCTTGAGAATGACCCTCAAACGTTTATTTCTCGAAAAATATCCATGCTACGCTTTTGAAATTTGGCATGCTTGTTACTTATAAGGTGATCTAGAAAACATTATTTCACTTTTTGTAAGTTCGGCTTCGTTTTTTAATTATTCAACTTTTAAGACAAACGACCGTAAAAAAGTACATTTTTTTCAATTTATTTTAGTAAAATAGTTATAAAAACAAAACCAGGCAAAAATTTTAAAAAATGAGATAGGGTTTACTAGTTCGAATTGTCTCCTACCAAAGTATACCATCAAAGTTGAAACAAGACCAACAGTTTTCATGAAATTTCAATTGAAAAATGGACGTTATTGTTTTCATTTTAATTTTTTAAAATTGGAATATTTTCTACAAAGTAGCAGCGTCAGTTATACAAATCATATAGTTGGAATCCCTACGATGTATGCTTTCATAAAATATATAGTTTATTATGGTTATCTTGTATATTTATTGATACAGACGACAAATTGTCATGGGGGTGCAAAAACTGCCTCTAAGGGGATAGCTATCCTTAATTGTATCTAACGTTTTCAAGAAACACTTTATTGCAGGGATACCATACAGAACATGATGTGGCGGCTTTGGGTAATTAAATTTGGCATAAATCTGCTAACATTTTACAGCAAGGCACTACAAGATGTATATGAATAAATAATTTCAAAAAATGAAGGATTCATTCATTTGAACAGGTAAAAACACGATTAAAAGGAAGTGGGGGCTAATAATGTCCGGTGCGAGCTAAAAGTGTCCGCCTCCTATATCTTTGAACCCAGTTATCATTTTTCTCTATATTGGGATACTACCGAGCCACCTAAATTCAAGTGCTATAACCTGACATACTTCTTGGCGGGGGTTGTCCGTCTCATGGTCTAGATTTTGTGTTATACGCGCTCCAACAAATGACGTAATAATTTTTGGACTTTTTCTCTGCTTTGAAAAAGCGGTGCACAGACACCCAAATAGTCCCTCTGAACCTCCTCTGAGCAACACCTTATGCCCCTGAGTTAAAATCAAACTCGTAGCAAAACCGAACACATATCATACTCCAAAAAACTACCACTGGCTTTCAATTATTCATCTCAACAGAGACAGGAAAATAGATTTAAAACAATTTGCAGAGGCGGGTCGGGACTATTTTTGTAGTGGTCTGATTCCCGTGGACGGTCGGCTTTTAGACTCTGTTTCGAGTACATCGCAAAGACGAGGCGTGTGTTTGTTGTAGGTGTCGGTATGACCAAGGTAACTTGCTGTTCCAGGGGTAGCTCGCATTCTGTGGTCAAAATGACTTGAAGTGAAGTTACTTTCTTGAAATGAACCATCTGAATGAGATGACAAAGTCACATTGGCCTATCGAATAAAACTCCTGCACAGGAATCGCTGGGCTTGACACAGTCACTGTGCACACCATTCTGGCGAGAACAGTATCGGTCTTCGAGGTAGAGGGCTATACCTAGGCCTATGCCAATTTTAGTTTTCACCTCTGAGGCAAATTATTTGCCTGAAGGCTATTGTGGTCGTCGTCTGTCTGACTGTCTGCCGTCCGACAGACGTCAATTAAACTTGATTTATTAATTATTGCCTCTTGTGTAAGTTAACTTTTTCGGGTGGTTGCCATTTGGGCAAGTTGCCCTGACTTGGTGACCAATATCAAACGAGTCCATGGCATTATCCCCCAAGGACAGTTTCCCCACCGACATAATTTCCCCACGACAGTATCCCCACACAACATTTTCCCCAGGCGACATTTTCCCCACTCTAATATTACTTGCTGTAATAATAACGATCTGCCGACAATCGCAGTCATTTCCCCACCTTGATTTTTTTTTTAAGTTTGCAGTTTAAGTCATTTATTCGGATTGTAGCTTAAGAAGATTATATGCCAATGAATGAAAAGTGATCAAAAATTCCCACTGCATGAAAGCGGCAGAAATTTGATATTATTATTTGATCACTTCAGCAACACTGCCGATATTTTCCGATAGATTATTAGACATTCAAATTTAAATTGAAAATATTTAATTCATAACGATTTAGACAGAACTGGACTTTAAATTAAAAATGTTTAATTGATAACGATTTAGAAAAAACTGAACTTTCAAACAATACATTATCACAAAAAAAATCTACTCAAAAGTATTGATTATTCACTTTATTATAGGCACAGAATACATATATATACAAATTGACGAAATAACACGACAGTTCATTGGAATTCAAATTTGATGCGATCGGTAGGCCTACATAAGACCATGCCAAGAAAAAAGTAACAGCCAGAAAACAGATCGTAATTATTACAGCCCGTAATATTAGGGTGGGGAAAATGTCGCCTGGGGAAAATGTCGTGTGGGGATACTGTCGTGGGGGAAAATGTCGCTGGGGAAAATGTCGCTGGGGAAACTGTCGTGGGTGGATAATGTCGGTACGTACCCATATCAAACCGCCTCGTGAAAATATTCAACTGTGACAATATTTTCCAATTTCAGTATCTACAAATCATCTTTCCCACTTTGCACTGTCATATTAATTAGCATCTCTAAGGCACGTAAATTATGATGGGGATTGATATTCGGATTCAGATGTACAATTGGAAAGATATTTGTGCCATTAATTCACAATGAGCATGTTCATGGAACCAGAAGTCCATGGACTTCTGATGGAACTCATGGTGACAGATTGGACTTTGCAGATTTGATTGAAACCAAATCCAGTCTTGCCATATCAGACAAGTACAAATTCAATTTCACTTGCCCCCAGCAGATTTTGATTGCTCCGGCAGGTGGGCAAGTGTTAAGTTACACCACTACCTCTTTGCCTTGACCTTGAGATGGAAGTATGTATATGTTGTTACGGCAATTTTACAATAACAGCGAAACGTAACAGAAAGATTTATGAAGTCAAGGATTAACAATCAAATATTTATTTACAATACTAAAACCATATACAAATTAAGTACGGTTAATACAACAATTAAATGTGTGAATTATAGTCTTACTGTTCAATGCTATACCGGTGTGCACTCTACAGTCTCTGTTGACGTGCACAAATCGCTCTTCTGTATAATGGTAATCCAACACTGCTCAGTCGTTCACAGTCCCAGTAAATGTCCAATTTCCAACAGTTCAATAGCGTAGCTTACACAGCAGCCAAAGGTTAATACACAGGAGTAATCCAGCAGTCCGTATTTACAGGCACAGGCAAAGGTAACACAGTATAACACCCACATAAAAAGCCAGTTTGAATTCCCTGCTGACTGACTGACTGAGCACTATTTATACTCTATGAGGCATTCCAGACCATTCTACCCAAGCAAGAAGCTTCTAGAATACACAGCGTTACCGCATCATCTGACCTAGATACAATTTACAACTACCTTCTAGAACGCTCCAAGTGGCTGACCCACATAATAATATGTAAATAAGCTCTATATTCTAGAAACATCCACAATGTCTAATAATAGACTACAATACCATGACAATGTCATTTGAAGCCATGTTTCATTTTTACCCCTTGGTGGTGTCGTCATCATGTACACTTGTCCGCGTCCATCTAAAGTTTCTCTATAACACCATATCTCAAGAATGACTAAGCCTAATTAAGAACACCAAAATTACATCACACATACATGGTATTGGTGGGATTGACCCATTTTCTTCTAGGTCAACAGGTCAAATTATGTCTACGGTACTTTATCAAAAAAAAATTCTTGCGACCATATCTCATATCTTATGATAAGGTTTAGGCTCACTAAACTTATACCATAGACAATCTGGTGATGGGCTACTACTAAAATTGGCTTTGGGCATTGTCATTATGTATGTACATCCGACGGTCTTCATGTTACATGTACATGTACCACCATATCTCAAGAATGACTATTTCTAGGAACACCAAACTTGGGGCACATAAGCATGAGTTCAAGACCAGGGAGTTCCCTGATATTTGTTTTCATGGAATAGGAAAGATGAAGATTTTGGCGTCCATATAAGTGCTCGATAATTATATTTTTATCTCCGGCATGGTAATACTAGGTGCTTTTTCTCAGGCCTGTTGTCTATTGCATATTTGAGCCATCCACTCTGGTCAATCATGTCTGTGCAGGTATTAAGCCTGCAAAATCAAACCTAATTATTCCTCAGTTTTCAGTCTATCAATCATAATGGTTTGAGGTAATCCACTGAAATCAGAGGATCACATGCTAGAGTTGATAGACAGACAGGGAAGTTATATGCCCATATGCTAGTTTGAAAAACGACTTTGATGTGCATGTGACTTGTATAGATCTGTGAGTTCCAACTTCGCAGATATTGCAGTGTGAAAAGAATAGGGCCCCAACTCCCCAGGCAGCTTGTAACCAATGTGTAGTGTAATATTTTTATATTAATTAGACAGATACACATGTAGATTAAAGTTTTATAATTCCAGACAAGTGTACAATTTTGGACAAACATGACAAATCAAAAAAGCTAATTCCAGGCAAATATTTGTATAGTTTGGTAGCTAGAAAACTACTACGGAACTCCATCCGTTTGCTAGATTGATCATTTCAAAATATCTCTCCATGAAGTGGCTGAAAGTGACAGCCCTAAAGTTGAGTCTGACATACAGTATACTAGTTGATACTATACACCTCACAACTTAATACAATGTTAATAGAATACCAATACTGATCAGAATAGATTCATTCTTGGTAGGCATGGTCAATGGACCAGAACCAGTATATTTTGTTTCGTCTAATAGGGTTAATGCTTTTTATATGCCATCAATTTTGATGGGATGTATACATTGTGTCGTCCATCTGTCTGTCAGTCCGTCCATTAACATTTCTTGTGAATGCAACACAGCAATAAAGAGTTTCAGCTGGATTCTTTCCACATTTGCCAAACATTGTCACCATGTGGAGATGTGCGTGTGACCTTTTCAACCCGATTGGATGTTTTCTTCAGTGTTATGCCCCTTGAACATCGAAAAACCTATTTCTATCAGCTACCTTTTCTTGTGAACGCAATTCATCAAAGAGGTTTTGCTGGACTCTTACAAAATTTCACACTTTATCATCACCATGGGAAGATTTGCATGTGAGCTTTTCGACTCGATCCGACAATTTCTTCGAAGTTATTTCCAATGAACGTCGAAAAAACTACTTCTATCAGCTACCTTTTCTAGTAAATGCAATTCGTCAAAGAAGTTTTGCTGAAATCTTTCCAGATGTGCCATACACATGATGGTAATCAGTTATCGTCACCATGTGAAGATGTGCATGTGATCTTTTCTACCTGATCTGATATTTTCTCCAGAGTTATGCCCCTTGAACATCGTAGAAACTAATTCTATCTGCTACTTTTGCTTGTGTATACAATTCGTCAAAGAGGTTTTGTTGGATTCTTCCCAAATTTGCCACACATTATCGTCGCCATGTGAAGATGCATGTGACGTCTTCGACCAGATCCGGGACCCGATCTGGCGAGTTTTGCCCCTTGATCAGCGAAAAACTACTTCCATCAAAATACCTTTTCTTGTGAACACAACTCGTCAAGAGGTTTTTGCTGGATTATTTCCAACTTTGGCACACATTAATATCATGTGAAGAGGTGCATGTGACCTTTTCAACCCGTCGTTTTTCATCGGAGTTACCCTATTTCTTCTAAGTATTCAGATGGCAGAAGTTAACTTTAGGCATCTACAGAGGGAAAATCATTGACATTTTTCTATCTACAGTTCTAATTTTTGGTGAGTGGATGCCCTAGGGGGAAACGATGTCTTGCATACCAAATGTAGGTCGAGGTCAGAGGCCAAAGGTCAGTGTGACAGAGAAATCAGGAAATCATAAAAAATTTCTAATTTTTTGTGAGTGGATTCAGGGGGAAATGAAGTGTCGCATACCAAAAAATAGGTCAAGGTCAAAGGTCACTGTGACCCCAAAATCTGGAAATTATTAAAAATAACTTTTTTTTGTGTCCGTAGATACATTAGGGGGATACGCTATGTCACCTACCAAAATGTAGGTCAAAGGTCAAGGTCACTGTGACCCCAAAATTGTGAAATTGTTAAAAATCATGATTTTTTAGTCCATTGACAAATTATACACACTTATACAGCTGATAATATGGTCTGGTTATATTACGAGTTTTGTCATTATTTGTTATCATGCTTCATGTAGGTCTCCCTACTTAATAACCTGGCCTGCACTACAGTTTGAAGCCCATAAATCAGTAGATACATTAGGGGGAGACGCTGTGTCACCTACCAAAATGTAGGTCAACGTCACTGTGACCCCAAAATTGTGAAATTGTTAAAAATCGTGATTTTTTGAGTCCATTGAGAAATTACGGGGAGCCGTTTCGTCATGTACCGAAATTTAGATCCAGGTCAATAGTCAAGGTCACTGTGATCCCAGAATCAAGGTCAAAGGTCAGTGTGACCTAAAAATCAGGAAATCATTAAAAATTACTAATTTTTTGTTAGTGGATTCAATAGGGTGAAATGAAGTTTCGCATACCAAAAATTAGGTCAAGATCAAAGGTCAAAGATCACTGACTCCCAAATCAGGAAATTAATCCAAATAACATGTTTTTGTGTCAGTAGATACATTAGGGGGACACGATGTGTCACATATCAAAATGTAGGTCAAGTGACCTGGTCAAAGGTCAAGGTCATTGTGACCCGAAAGTCGTGAAATTGTTAAAACTCATGACTTTTTGTGTCCATTGAGAAATTATGGGGAGACAATTTGTCATCAGGGTGTTAGCCAGAGTTCAGAAAGTGCCCGTCCAACCACTCATGTCGCTGTCATCTGCCATTAGCAAGGTGCGTTGCCAGTGGTGATTGATAGTGTCTCGCATTCTCTCATTCGCGACTCGGGAGCCCTCGGGTATGAGCGATGGAGCGATATTAAACACCAACATGGAGCACGAGTTGAGGGAAATTCCATGCACGTTAGCCATGCTGCCCGACCAGCGGAGACGTGAAACAAGCCAACGATGTTAATAATGAAACGAAGAATTAGCTTACGCTGATTAAAGTGGCTATTTGAGTATATTGCCCGTCTATTTTATTGAATTAATCTGATTATTCCGCCCGTCACGAGTTCTCGCCAGTGCTCATCATTTTCGGTCGTTTGAAAAAGACACCCGTCCAAATTGACGGGCAGACGGGTCGCTAGCTAAGTCACTGTTTGTCATCGACCAAAAATTTAGGTCAAGGTCAATAGTCAAGGTCACTGTGACTCCAGAATCAAGAAATCTTTGAAATTTTTTGTTTTGTTTGTCAGTAGATACATTAGGGGGACATGATGTAGCACATACCAAAATGTAAGTCCAGGCCGAACGTCGAGGTCACTGACTCCCAAAGTCATGAAATTCATAAAAATCTTCTCTTTTTTTTGTCCATTGATACATTGAGGGCAGACGTGATGTGTCGTGTACCAAAATTTAGGTCAAGGTCAAAGGTCAAGGTCACTTATCCCAAAATCAGGAAATCATTAAAAAATAACTTTTTTTTCTGCCAGTAGATACATTAGAGGGACATATGTCACATACCAAAATTTGGGGCAAAAGTCAAGGTCACTGACCCCAAAATCAAGAAATCATTAAGTCACATTATCATATGCCTGTCGAAGACGAAGTCGTGTCGTGTCCATTCATCCATTAACATTTGTTGTCCATGCGATATCTCTAGTTTCAAGGTTGGGAATGGTACCAAGCTTTGAGTATACCTTACTCGCATGGCAGAGAGGAGCCATTCATTTTGAGATCAATTTGTCCAAGGTCAAGGTCACAGTCCTTCAAAACTGAATCAAGTTTAGCTGACCATATATGTTAGATTGGAATATTCAGAGTTCTCTCCCCTACATGTATATGGCATTCCCCTACATGTATATGGCATTCGTCCTGTGGCGTTGTCTCCCATATTTGAAACACCTACATTTACATGTAGTTAAACTGTTGTGAAATAAAAATCATACATTTACTAATTTAACGGGGAGAGGGGTCTTTTATGAACTTCATACCTGTTTTTTAACTCAAGAACAAAGGTTTACTTCATCAGTTTCTTCTTCCTTTATGAAAAATTATCTCGTCTGAAAAGAATCCATTTGCAGGAAAACTACTATTTTCTTGTGTTTGACTATTGTCGATTTCCGTGTGGGATATGTGAGCTCTCAGCTCTTGCTTCAAGGTCAACTAGTTACCAAGGGTTACGCTCATTTTAGTTTATCATTCAGTAAAGATGTTACATTTTCAGAAGCACAAAATTGTAGGCTAGTTACCAATTGGAATCAAGGCTATTAAAACAACCATGAAATTTGGCGTATATTGAAGACCATTGGGCTCTTGTTCAGTTTTTGTCCTCCGCCACGAAGTGGTGGGAGGACTTGGAAATGCTAGCCGTCCGTCCTTCCGTCCGTCCCTCCGTCCGTCCTTCCGTCCGTCCTTCCGTCCGTCCCTCCGTCCGTCCTTCCGTCCGTCCGTCCGTCCGTCCCACATCTTGTGAACGCGATATCTTGAGAACAATTCGAACAATCGACTTCAAACTTGAGAAGGTGCTTCAGATCAGTTAGACGGCCATTGGTATTGATTTTCACTGAGGTGCGTAATCCAAGATGGCCGCCATCGACCATATTGTATTCTGTCCGTCCCGCATCTTGTGAACGCGATATCTCAAGAACACAATTCGACCAATCGACTTCAAACTTCAGAAGGTGCTTCACATCAGTTAGACGGCCATTGGTATTGATTTTCACTGAAGTACATAATCCAAGATGGCCGCCATCGACCATATTGGATTCTGTTCGTCTCACATCTTGTGAACGCGATATCTCAAGAACAATTCCACCAATCAACTTCAAGCTTGGGAAGGTTCTTCACATCAGTCAGACGGCCATTGGTATTGATTTTCACTGAGGTACGTAATCCAAGATGGCTGCCATTGACCATATTGGATTCCATCCGTCACAGATCTTGTGAGCGCGATATCTCGAGAACAATTCAACCAATCGACTTCAAACTTGGGAAGGTTCTTCGCATCAGTTAGACGGCCATTGGTATTGATTTTCACTGAGGTACGTAATCCAAGATGGCAGCCATTGACCATATTGGATTCTGTCCATCCCACATCTTGTGAACGCGATATCTCGACAACAGTTTGACCAATCCACTTCAAACTTGAAAATGTGCTTCACATCAATTAGATGGCCATTGGTTTTGATTTTCACCGAGATACGTAATCCAAGAGGGCTGCCATTGACGATATTGGATTCCATCCGTCTCGGATCTTGTGAACATGATATCTCGACAACAATTTGACCAATCAACTTCAAACTCAAGACGGTGCTTCACATCAGTTAGACAGCGATTGGTATTGATTTTCATTGAGGTAGTATGTAATCCAAGATGGCTGCCATTGACCATCTTGGATTTCACTCAGCCATATTGTACCCATCTGTGTTGTGAACGTGATATCTTGATCTATTCCACTCATCGATTTATAAACCTCACCATCCACAAATCCATACAACTACAGACTTACATTCCAGTGTTACACTACCCATTACTGCTTCCCAAACCTCCTCAAATTGTCCCAACAATTCCAGATGAATGTCTCTTTCCACATACACATATCAACTTTCCAAGTTATATTTAAGGAGATATTGGAAGCGTATATGCTGTATGCTCTCAAACAGGCTACTTGGCGGAGGACCTGCTAGCTACTCAGCTTGTTCAGGCTTAAATAGCATATCTATGCCACTGTGTTTAGCCTCAGTTGACATAAAGATGGGTTTTTTCCTGCTTCTAAGTCTAAAACAGGGATGGCGAGGTGGGCCATGGGCCCCCCAATATTTTCAGCAAAAAAAGAACAACAAAAATCATGCACACGAGAAAAGAAAAAACAAAAAAAAAACAAGGCAGCGAAAGAAGAAAAACAAACGATAAAGTACAGTGAAAAACATATCTGTATTGAATGCAAATTTTACTTTCCAATAAGCATTCAGGGTATCCTTGCTTATTTACATTCATAAGAACGGTGAACTTTGTTTGGCATCTTAACAAGTAGAAACATTCTGTTTAATGACCTCGTGAAAGCTTAGTGAACTGTCACAAAACATTATTGCAGAATCTTATAAAACAGGGCTATACAACAAAGCGCCTCCACTAAAATTTACTCAAATTTGGCGATACATATCACATGCTGATAGCAAAATACGAGCGTAGCGTGCAAGATTTATGGCGTTACGTTTCGTAACATGTGTATTATTCTGCTTAATCCGGAGCTAGGGGTCAGGTATGCATGTATTTTAAGATGCTCATGATGTAGTGTGACTGAGATACATCATACTCTAGATAATGACTTTGCAACAAAAATCATATGGATTAAGAATACTGATCAGTGATACGGATTTGATACTTTAGAAACATCATGATATCTTGCCAGCATCATTGAAAACTATTGGTCGCTTCTCTCTTGCATTTTTATGTATAATATGAATTGTTTTCATATGAATATAATATGAATTGTCCAGGGGCCTAGCCGGCCCCTGTACCCTCACCTGTTGTGCTGTGATAGTGGCCCCGGCCTCCAATCATCAATTGCTTTCGCCGTGCCTGAAAAATACTGTTCGAAAAATGAGAAGAGATACGTCATTAAATAGAACACACTTTCATCTGCTACTCTTGTGAACGCAATTCAGTTTTTGCTAGATCTGTTTGAATTATCATTATCACACATGATCATCAACATTTGAAGATGTGCACGGGACCTTTTCAACCTGATCCAACTTTTTTTCCCGAGTTATGTCCCTTGATTGTTGAAAAAAACACTTTTTTCTGATATTCATTTTCAAGAATGCAACTTATGAGGGCATGTATGATCCTTGAATCACCATAAACTGGTGTATTAGAAGTTATGATTTCTTCACCATTAGGATGGAACCTGATTCCCTGAAACCATTTATCATCATAATGTGCTGTATAAAATTTCCTGAAACAATTATTCCAAAATGCATGTAGAACAATTGTATTACGATGTTATTATGGCCCGAATTTACGGACGTCAGCTCAAAAATCTGCATGATCTTGCTGAACTTGTCACTCGATCAATATGGTTGACTTCCTCGAATAAAATTAGACGCCTTTATCAGGGTAGAGGAGATTTTCTGACATCATACACTGCCTTTTATGGAAACTATGATGAGACATCAAAGTTAATACACGGTAATAAATACGATCACTACGACCACGGCAAAGCGGTCCGCCATTTTGGATCTCCCGTGAAAATCGGCGCGACATTTAATTCGAACACTCGCATTTTTCTGGAATTCGCTCGACAAATAATTCGAAAGTAGCCAAGTTTTGGAGTGGCGAGTTTCATCACTACATCGCGAATTAATAGGGAAATTACCGTACACATCATTGATCAGCTGGTCTGATGATCATGTCCTGTATATTCCCTTTATTGCACATATTTAGTATCTCCTAGACTATTCTCCCCCCTTCTTCAGTTTGTGGATTTAGCCATGTTGTTGTATACTGTGTAATTGTTCAATTGAACTCCTGTTTATAAATTCATGATGAAGTACACTGCAACGACTGAGGACTGAAGAATTATCGGAATGTCAGGCTCGCAGATTTCCTCCCCGACACTGAGCTGCATTTCACTGAATGGTCATTTCCGATAGTTTTTTCGATAGTTTTCTGTGATCTGCTAAACAGCACTGCTTCGGGTTTGGAAAAAGCAGAAGAGCTAAATTCACTCCACTAGACAACATTTGGAAAAGAATTTTCTAGGACCAAGAAGACTGGTTTCTTGCAGGCACATTTGCCAGCGTTAAGAAGAGCTGTTTTTCTGAATTTAAAATTTAGGGCAGTGATTGGGACTGATCACTCTCTCTCTTGAACAGGCAATAGGATGTTCTCTGTTACCACACTTATAACCTGATAATATGGTCTGATTATATTACGAGTTTTGTCATCATTTGTTATCATGCTTCTTGTAGGTCACCCTACTTAATAACCTGGCCTGCACTACAGTTTGAAGTCCATAAATAGATAATGATTGTATAACATATTTACATAGAGGACTACATGAAACTGGGTGAGGTTGACCAAGGCCATACATGTTCTAGCACAATAGAGGTGAAATTCATTACCTTGGTTAATATGTAGGACTCAGTTGTTCAAAGGCCATCATGAGATTACTTCTCTAGATAAAGTTATTCATGTAAATTGAGTAATGGTTTGACACATTTCACTGTATTCAATTTATTTGTTTTAATACGGTCCCAATTATTTTAGTACATGTAATATTACATTCATGACTCCTCTCACACTCATAACATACATTCACCACTCCTCTGTGGCTTATGTTGCATATGTACTATTACGTTCACCACTTCTTTCATACATGTAGCATACATGTACTATTCCATTCACCCCTCCTCTCTAGTCCAATAAAATAATCGACCCCTAAAAATTCGCCCTCCAGCTTAGGGCAGCATGGTTTACCATACCTTGTTTGTCTGGCACAGGAGGTAGATTAATGTACCAAACAGATTGGGCTCTCTGAGGATCCATTGTGATCAGTGTCTGTAGAGCCTAATTTTCAAAATTCGAAATTCAAATTTTTTTGTAGTTTTGGTTAGCTTTTGTTAGGGTTAGGGTTTTGTTAGGGTATGTTTGTTTGGGGCATCGTCGCCGTGTGACCAAAATGGTTAGGTGCGACATTAAACTTCAAACAACCAACCAACCAACCCCTAAAAATTCACTGTTTTTGTCGAAATACAGAAATGACATGTCTACTCACCATGCAAAAACTGTTCTCTGGTATGTTTTCATCCAAGTCGCACCACTAGTAATTGTGGATGGGTCCGCAATAAATTATATCAAACCGTCAAAGTTAGTGTGTGCTGATTTAGGGTCGGTGTGGTGGTCAGCGTGGCTCCCATGGACAAAATGACATTTTCTATAGGACGTTCTGGCTCCCGATAACTCCAGCATATTAAACATGAGCCTGAACGATCCATTTTATTGGACTACCCTCCTCTCATACATGTAGCATGCATGTACTATCACATTCACCACTCCTCTCATACATGTAGCATACATGTACTATCACATTCACCACTCCTCTCATACATGTAGCATGCATGTACTATCACATTCACCACTCCTCTCATACATGTAGCATGCATGTACTATTACATTCACCACTCCTCTCATACATGTAGCATGCATGTACTATCACATTCACCACTCCTCTCATACATGTACTATTATATTCACCACTCCTCTCATGAATACATGTAGCATACATGTACTACAGGGGTTGAACATTTTGAAATGTTCACCAAATACTTGCAGGATATTTGTGAAGAATATTGTCCGGCATATAATTAATATACATGTAAACTGACTGAAAAACTGCAGGACAGTGCCAATTTTCTGCCGGATATGTTCTGCAAATAGATAGTGATCCCTGTACTATTAAATTCACCACTCCTTTCATATATGTAACATACATGTACTATTACATTCACCACTCCACTCATACATGTAGCATGCATGTTGTTTTACATTTACCACTCCTCTCATGTAACATACATGTTCTATTACATTCACCACTCCTCTCATGTAGCATACATGTTCTATTACATTCACCACTCCTCTCATGTAGAATACATGTTCTATTACATTCACCACTCCTCTCATGTAGAATACATGTTCTATTACATTCACCACTCCTCTCATGTAGAATACATGTTCTATTACATTCACCACTCCTCTCATGTAGAATACATGTTCTATTACATTCGCCACTCCTCTCATGTAGAATACATGTTCTATTACATTCACCACTCCTCTCATGTAGAATACATGTTCTATTACATTCACCACTCCTCTCATGTAGAATACATGTTCTATTACATTCGCCACTCCTCTCATGTAGAATACATGTTCTATTACATTCGCCACTCCTCTCATGTAGAATACATGTTCTATTACATTCACCACTCCTCTCATGTAGAATACATGTTCTATTACATTCACCACTCCTCTCATGTAGAATACATGTTCTATTACATTCACCACTCCTCTCATGTAGAATACATGTTCTACTACATTCACCACTCCTCTCATGTAGAATACATGTTCTATTACATTGACCACCACTACATTGACCACCACTCCGATACATGCATCATACATATACTATTAGTCACCACTCCTCTCATACATGTAGCATACATATACTATTATATTCACCACTCCTTTCATACATGTATTATTACATTCACCACTCCTCTCATACATGTAGCATACATGTACTATTATATTCACCACTCCTTTCATACATGTATTATTACATTCACCACTCCTCTCATACATGTAGCATACATGTACTATTATATTCACCACTCCTTTCATAGATGTATTATTACATTCACCACTCCTCTCATACATGTAGCATACATGTACATGTACTATTATATTCACCACTCCTTTCATACATGTATTATTACATTCACCACTCCTCTCATACATGTAGCATACATGTACTATTACATTCACCACTCCTCTCATGTAGCATACATGTTCTATTACATTCACCACTCCTCTCATGTAGCATACATGTTCTATTACATTCACCACTCCTCTCATGTAGAATACATGTTCTATTACATTCACCACTCCTCTCATGTAGCATACATGTTCTATCATATTCACCACTCCTCCTCATGTGAATACATGTTCTATTACATTCACCACTCCTCTCATGTGGGGAGAATACATGTTCTATTACATTCACCACTCCTCTCATGTAGAATACATGTTCTATTTGCGATCTTCACCACTCCCCATGCAGAATACAGGACAAATTCTATTTGCGATCACCACTCCTCTCATGTAGAATTATACATGTTCTATTACATTCACCACTCCTCTCCTGTAGAATACATGTTCTATTACATTCACCACTCCTCTCATGTAGCATATATGTTCGATTACATTCACCACTCCTCTCATGTAGCATACATGTTCTATTACATTCACCACCACTACATTGACCACCACTCCTCTCATACATGTAGCATACATGTACTATTATATTCACCACTCCTTTCATACATGTATTATTACATTCACCACGCCTCTCATACATGTAGCATACATGTACTATTACATTCACCACTCCTCTCATACATGTAGCATACATGTACTATTACATTCACCACTCCTCTCATACATGTAGCATACATGTACTATTATATTCACCACTCCTTTCATACATGTATTATTACATTCACCACTCCTCTCATACATGTAGCATACATGTACTATTACATTCACCACTCCTTTCATACATGTAGCATACATGTACTATTACATTCACCACTCCTCTCATACATGTAGCATACATGTACTATTATATTCACCACTCCTTTCATACATGTATTATTACATTCACCACTCCTCTCATACATGTAGCATACATGTACTATTACATTCACCACTCCTCTCATACATGTAGCATACATGTACTATTATATTCACCACTCCTTTCATACATGTATTATTACATTCACCACTCCTCTCATACATGTAGCATACATGTACTATTACATTCACCACTCCTCTCATACATGTAGCATGCATGTACTATTATATTCACCACTCCTTTCATACATGTCCTATTACATTCACCACTTCTCTCATACATGTAGCATACATGTACTATTACATTCACCACTCATACATGTAGCATACATGTACTAACATTCACCTCTCATACATGTAGCATACATGTAGTATTACATTTATCACTCCTCTCATACATGTAGCATACATGTGCTATTACATTCAACACTCCTCTCATACATGTAGCATACATGTGCTATTACATTCATCACTCCTCTCATACATGTAGCATACATGTGCTATTACATTCATCACTCCTCTCATACATGTAGCATACATGTACTATTACATTCACCACTCCTCTCATGCATGTAGCATACATGTACTTACATTCACCACTCCTCTCATACATGTGGCATACATATACTATTACATTCACCACTCCTCTCATACATGTGGCATACATGTACTATTACATTCACCACTCCTCTCATACATGTGGCATACATATACTATTACATTCACCACTCCTCTCATACATGTGGCATACATGTACTATTACATTCACCACTCCTCTCATACATGTGGCATACATGTACCATTACATTCACCACTCCTCTCATACATGTGGCATACATATACTATTACATTCACCAATACTCTCATACATGTGGCATACATGTACCATTACATTCACCACTCCTCTCATACATGTGGCATACATATACCATTACATTCACCAATACTCTCATACATGTGGCATACATATACCATTGCATTCACCACTCCTCTCATACATGTAGCATACATATACTATTACATTCATCACTCCTCTCATACATGTGGCATACATGTACTATTACATTCACCACTCCTCTCATACATGTGGCATACATATACCATTACATTCACTACTCCTCTCATACATGTAGCATACATATACCATTACATTCACCACTCCTCTCATACATGTAGCATACATATACTATTACATTCACCACTCCTCTCATGATACATGTGGCATACATGTACTATTACATTCCCCACTCCTCTCATGCGTGTAGCATGTACTTACATTCATCACTCCTCTCATACATGTGGCATACATATACTATTACATTCACCACTCCTCTCATACATGTGGCATACATGTACCATTACATTCACCACTCCTCTCATACATGTGGCATACATATACTATAATATTCACCACTCCTCTCATACATGTAGCAAACCAGTACTATTACATGGGCGACTCCATGTCACATTTTCATTCCCGCTAGGGATGCATTTGTAACATCTGACACAATTAAGAGTCATGACTACATCAATAACAAAACAATTCACTTAAATAAAAGTATTTCTTAAGCCATGAATGGGTTTTTGATTAATTTCAGTCAAATTAATTAGCATCTGGACTTAATTAAAAAAGTTTCACGTAAGTTACTCAGAGAATTAGGGCAGTTTTGATTTATTTGACATATGTTAAAAATTCTCTGATTTGGTTGGAAGAATCTTAAAAGTTCTCACCTATGGTGATAGATTGAACAATGAATTAGTAGATATGAGTATAGTTGTCATCAGTCACTTAATTTTCCATATTTCACCACAAGGGTTATTAAGATTGTTAACCAGTGTCACGTAAGTTACAAATGTGCATCACGTAAGTTACATGGGATGGGTTTCTGGACTTTATTCAGGAAATACTCGCAGAAATTTTTAGAAATTGAATAATACAATGTACTTATACAGGAATAACACCTTCTGGGATACTTAACTGCTAATTATTCTCTAATTAATTACCAAACTCATTACCATATTTTCAGTGAAAACTTTGGAATTGTTTATGGGATTGGACCCTGTACTTAGTCTGCAAGGCCAGTTTAGAGTATCTTAATAGTTTACATTTAGTGGTAACAATGTTAGAAATATTTGATAGTTGAATTTGCTTTCGACAAAAAATTCTTCCTAGTTTACATGGTTTTGTTATATGTAACCTACGTGACATTCTATTCAACTATTTGTTTTTTAACTAGTTAAGAGGTGTATGTTCCTAGTGGACATGAGGTAGTTTCATTGATGGAAAGTTTTTTGTATCTATCGCCTATATTATCTCTTGCCAAAATGACCCATGAAAATTTGTCACTTAAGTTACGTTGTGTTAATCGGATTGAATATTGAGTGAAAATGACAGTCTTGCCAACTTAACAAATTTGGCAAGTTTTCATGTTAGAAGACATGGTTGTTAGTTACTAACATCAAATATAACCATCTGAGATGAATACTTCAGATTTTGCATATTATTTTGAGGCCTAGCTACTAGAAAATCACATTTTATGGCTGTCAGAGTTTGTTACAGGGCTTCGTGTTTAGAATTAGTGCGCGAGCTAAAAATAGCTCGCGTCAAAATATTTAGGAGAGGGTATTTAAAAGTCAGGCGAGTGATTGCAATATAATACAATATAAAATGTGACAGTTTACGTGAGCTAAAAATCACTCTCGTGGCATGAATTTACGCGAGTGTTTGCATGCAGGTGAGCTATCACTTACGCTAAACTCGAAGCCCTGTTGTTAGGTGTTTCAATGGTATTTTTTTCCAGAATGTGGACCAGTCAGTGACAAAAAGTTCATTTTATATTAGTTCAGGCACTGGTTGATACAAAAAATCAACAGATGTCTCAATCCTAGCAGTTTGAAATTTGAGCAACTTTCAATCGCTATCATGGAATTGCCCACATTCACCACTCCTCTCATACATGTAACATTACATTCCCCATTCCTCTCATACATGATTACATTCAACATCCCAGTCAGGCAAAAATATAAAAAAAGACACTTGTTTCCAATCAAGTGCCCTAGTCGTTTATTATTTTTAAGCTCAAATATGGGCATATTGAGTCATGAGGTCACAAAAGTGATTATGAACTCCTAAAAATAAGATGGATGGTCTTCATTATGGTGAACCAGCTATCTACCATGGTTTGGCTTTGTTAGATGATGTAAATTATGAGTAGTTACCAATATTTCAAAGTTCATATACAAAATGTACAATTGTCAAGCTAAGAAGACTAATGTTGCTTGTCTGACTTTTATGCCAGAAATTTTCTCACTCTCACAGGCAGATGTTGGCCGTGCACAGTGGGCACAGGTGGGCACAGGTTCCTGTGCTTCAGTGGATTTTGCTGAGAAGCAACATATGAACTTGATAATGTGGTGTCTAGCACTGTAATTGTTTGTCTCTATTGCAACAACGTAAGCATCCTGTCTGTGCCTTGTGGGATGTCCTCTGTATTTTATAGTGTAAATGGCGGAGTGTCTGGTTTCATGTTGCTCCGAAGATTTGCTTCAAACACAACTTGACTGGGTGGTGTTGTTTTGGTTCCTCGGGATATGACTGAAATATTGTTGAAATCGACGTTAAACTTAACTCAGTCACTTTTCTCACTCTCAGCATCAGGCATGCAGAGAAACTGCATTGTCTTTAGGTAATAGCAATTTTGTATTAAGTCAGGGTTGGAAATAAGGGAAATTTGATCAGTGATTATTAAAGCTTCGAATTTGATCAGCAAATTAATTTGTCCATGTTATCAGTATGGCATTTTAATTGATCAGTGTCCAAATTTGATCAGTTATTGGTGATCACTGACCCTTATTTCCATCTCTCAGATTAAGTGCATACTAGTTACTAGTTCATCATGTTGAGTGTTCTGATGGAAGAACAATGCCAGTGTTTTTTGTTTGTTTCAGTTTGAAAAGCCTGGTCGCCGTGATTATCCACAGATGGCCAAAGAAGCAGGTTAGTAACAAAATTTGGATGGCATGTAATGATGTATGTCATGATGTATTTGTATAAAGTAGCATTACTCGGGCATCCTGATAATCATAGAGTTTCTGTGTTTTGAGATGCAGTGCAGTGTATCTCAGATAATAATACAGTTTCTGTGTTTTGAGATACAGGGCAGTGTATCTCTGATAATAATACAGTTTCTGTGTTTTGAGATACAGGACAGTGTATCTCTGACTGATAATAATAGTTTCTGCGTTTTGCTATACAGGGCAGTGTATTTCTGATAATCATAGAGTTTCTGTGGATGAAAAACACGTGGGAACAACTATACAACAAACTGTTGCTTGAACTGTACCGTCAAATGCACATACACTAACGCAGCATGGCTTCTGTTTTACCACCTTTTCCCAAATTTCCAGTATCAAGCGATTTGAACACTGTTTCAACGCGGTGGACTATAAGTAAGTCTCCCGGTTCGAAAATTTTCTCGTAGCATTAGATGTAGATGGAGAAAATACGGCTAGAAGACGTGCCCTTCTACTACATTACTCGGGAGAAGAAGTTCAGGATATCTTCGATACGTTATCTGATACGGGAGATGCAGACGATTACAAAACAGCTCTGGAGAAACTCACCACCTATTTTCAGCCCAAGAAAAACACAGAGTACGAACGCTATATGTTTAGACAGTCTGATAAAAAACAAGGCGAAACTTTGGATGTATTTCACACTAGACTGAGACAACTTGCAGTGAATTGTGAGTTTACAGATTTGAACGGGGAAATCAAATCTCAGATTATACAGAAGTGCATATCAACCCGACTTCGTCGTAGAGCTCTTCGCTATACCCAGAGATGACATTGAGAGATCTGTTGAACTTGGGTCGTTCAATGGAGATTTCAGAACTGATGCTATAATGTAAACATACTATAACATATTAAACTGACAATGGGTCAGAAGTCTATTGAAGATGACTGACCGTGACTTATTTTATTCAGGTCAAAATTAAATCTAGTATTGCTGATATCTTTTGACAGATCCTACAATGCAATGACTGACTAGAAGCCTTTCCAATTTCACTGACCTTGGCCAAGGTCAAATTATATTTAATGTGATAGTTTTAAGGTTACACTATCTCTGACAGGCTTCCAAAATGTTAAATAACATTATTCACTCTGGGTTGGTGAAAAAAAGAAAATGAAAAAGTATTTCTTTATAGAAACAAACCACCCCAATCTAGGTAAACCAAGATGGTAAATCAGGGGAATACCATCTAGACGTAACGCTATGAAAACTTCGTGCAAAATGTTCGCCGATATTCTACGGGATCCCATAATCACCCAATCACGACCATTTCAACCTATTCGCTCTAACAATGATTGATGTTTACTTCAAGGAGATTAACATCTTCGCACGGCACAATCTTTTGATATATTCTACCCCTAACAGGCCTAACACAGCCCGACTTTTCGGCGGGAGTAAAACTCTTTGATGTTTACGGACCCTGCCGAGAAATGATGCCATATTAGGAAACTGTTTCGGGATAATGTTTATATATTAGACCACGTCAGCTACCGTGTGTAATTACTGTGGGCGTGATTTTGAAATAGTTACAACCATGCAGCTATCCATCTGATTGGCTAAAAATAGTAGTTTCAACTCGCACGGGATTTATATAGGGCTGAATTCAGATATAATATTTTGTGATATTATATCTGAGTTTACTGAGATTGCAAACCACCCCTGCCCCAAACTTGAAAAAAGAAAGAAAAATAACTCCAGCAGCCCTTGGAAATTGTATGATATTCCCAAATGAGTGATGATTGACTACCACCTGTTTGAAGAAAATGTGTGGAAAAAAAACTGTTTGGATAGGTCATCGCCAGCTTGTTTTCATCATTATTTCATCATGGCACCCTTTTTGGGTGTAATAATCTATAATGATTTTGTGATATACGCTTGAGTAAAACATTATGTAGCTGTTTTTCTCCAAAATTAATGATATGCTTTGAAAAGGACAATTCTGGATAATCAGTAAATACCGTATAGCCAATATTAGTATGTTGGACATTCCCAGCATATTTTGCAATTCCTTGGGAGAAGCCGAGGGGTTGTGACTGTCTCACCCTCCTGTCCTTAAACATGTTAAAGTTATTGCCTGAGAATCGATTAATCAACTTTGTGTGGCCTTATATCCTATTTACTCATTACTATTCCATATCTTGATAAAAGATTTCCTTCCTCATGTGCGGGCCTGATTTCAGTTATCTTCCCTTGGGCTGATAATGCCCACAGGAGTGGTTTCCACTCGAGTAAACTCGTCATATTTTCTCTGCCATCTATCCAAGCAACAATTTTCGCAACATATTGATTACATTTTACCGAGGGTACAATTTTTGGCCCTCTAGATGATATGGGTGTCTGGAGCTGATACCGGGGCTGATATCGGAATGGGTATAAAATAATCTCTATACATATGTCCGGATTATCGGAAGTACCCGTCTTGCCATGTATTCTTTTGGTGCATCATGTTGAACATTGAATTTGTCACTCTTGGTGTATAGGTTTGGCTCAGTGTACAGAGCTGTGCTGGCAGTTACGTGGTCAGGCCAACAAAAGGCAGGTGAAGGGGGCCAAACTGGCCCTACAGCATAACCTTGGTCTGGGAGGGGCAGCAGTCGTCGCTCTCTACCGACCTGGATTCCCACATACTCAGTAAGGCTGGGATTATTTCGTTGAACATTGTAGATTATAGCCTAAATTACAGACTTCTAATGTAGCAAGGGTATTGTGTTGATGTATTTCTGTGATTTTCGTTTGAACTATCTTGAGAAATATTTTGAATTAGTGTTGACTACGTGTATACTTCAGTCATAAAGGTGACTTTAATTTGTTGGCCATATGTCCAGATATCTGTCCGGACATTCCTCCGTCCACCATGGTCCAACCTGTGAATATGTTCAAGCTAACGAATCCAACTTTATATGAATATTTTACTTTTGTTCCAGACGCCATATTCAAGCAGTGGCCACCAGTAATGAAGATGATTTCAAATCTGCTGCTGTTTTCAAAGAAATCAAGAAAGCCATTGATGAGGTATGTGTGTTCAAATGTATAAATGAAAATACTTTTTGGGGCATTTTTGTGAAGGAATTTCTTGAGTTATACCCAATTGTTTGGGTAGTTGTATTGAACCAGATACAGAAATGCTGGAGGTTTTTGTCCAATCTGATGAACATCATAAAAAACAAACCCAGAAATCAAGTCTCTATTAATGCATCTGACTGCCTTCCTATCTCAAAGCCATTCGGTGACCTTCTGACAAAAAAATATTTCTTAAACTAATCAAACATAATAAGAATTTGTGAAATATTTGACTGATCCACAACCTTTTCGAAAAGTGATAAATAATTCATTGAAATTTGCTTTGTAGTTATCCAAAAAAGGTGTGTAGGAAGGAGCTACGTTAGGCTTTCAACGTCAGTCGAGGGTGATATGAACACACCCACATGGAGATATTTCGCACTTTGGATTGGCTGTCCACTTGATCAAATTGTTCTGTGTCGATCCTCCTTGAAATTTGAATTCATGTCATTAGCATCCTCCGTCTTCTGGAATTTTTTAGACTTCTGCATGATTTCGGGCTGGAACAGCCTTGAAATGGGGAGAGGGTCAGTTGAGATCCACTAATGCCTGAATGGACCCATTATCATTCAGATTGCTTATTGTCATGATGTATCAACAAGATTTTATAGGTGCAAAATCTGATAAATTATGCGTGATGTTGGCTTGTGATGTTTGTATGTGAAATGATTCAGGTTTGTATGTGAAATGAACATACTTAAACTGATGTTATATTTTATGTATACCAGGATGGTGCCAACCTTGTGAAGAAGGTGAAGGGGACATTCGGTTTCAAATGTAAAGGTGCAGATGGTCAGGAAGGCTTCTGGTTCGTCGATGTCAAGAATGGAACTGGGGCGGTGAAGTTTGGAACCAATGGTGAATGACTGTAGACTCTGTAAACTTGTTCAGTAACAATATAACACGACAGCACTGGTCCTTACTTGTTAATGGTTCTGGCAGGCCCATTACTTGTTAATGAATCTGGCAGGCCTCTTACTTGTTAATGGTTCTGGCAGGCCCCTTGCTTGTTACTGGTTCTGGCAGGCCCCTTGCTTGTTACTGGTTCTGGCAGGCCCCTTACTTGTTAACGATCTGGCAGGCCCCTCTTGTTAATGGTTCTGGCAGGCCCCTTACTTGTTAAAAATCTGGCAGGCCCTTGTTAATGGTTCTGGCAGGCCCCTCACTTGTTATTGTTAATGGTTCTGGCAGGCCCCTTACTTGTTAACGATCTGGCAGAGTACTTGTTAATGGTTCTGGCAGGTCCCTTATTTGTTAATGATCTGGCAGGCCCCTTAATTGTTAATGGTTCTGGCGGGCCCCTGACTTGTTAATGGTTGTGGCGGGCCCCTTACTTGTCAATGGTTCTGGTAGGCCCCTTACTTGTTCATGGTTCTGGCAGGCCCCTTAATTGTTAACGATCTGGCAGGCCCTTTACTTGTCAATGGTTCTGGCAGGCCCCTTACTTGTCAATGGTTCTGGCATGCCTCTTTCTTGTCAATGGTTCTGGCAGGCCTCATACTTGTTAACGGTCTAGCAGGTTCTGTCATAGCAATCATACTGTCCAACATCTTGTCACATATGTGCCAGGTTGGCGATGACATCAAGTTTGTTGTTTGTTTTAAAGGTCATCTGTGTTTCTTAACCGCCTGAAACTTCTTAGGAAGGAACTTAAACTTCATCTGGCTTTTCCATTCTCGTCCCAGGGTACTGAAAGAGCTTGAGGAGACTAGGGCATTGGGGTCTGTCAGTCCGTTAGTCACACATGTTAGTTCCCGTGAATTATGATCAGAAAGACTTCCAGATTTGGTTTGTGGATACCTGCCATTTCATCAACATTCACCATCAGGTGATGCCATCTTGGGGGCAGCTTGAGATTTCATTTTAGGACAACAAAATTAGAAAGGGTTTTTTTTTTTTTAAATTTGCTATGTGGATACCTTGCCACAAGACATCCCTTGGGATTGTGTTCCATTAAAATTGATGGCACCACCTGAGCCAACTTGAATATCTGTGTGCAATATACTGGCCACCTTATGTCAGGGGACATCAGATGAAACAGTCTTTTATCATCTGTCAACTCGCGTACTGCTTTACAACAGTATGCCACAGTATTATGGTCTGATATTTAACACATTGTGTTGTGGATAGAACAAATTATTCCATCAATTGGAAACGTCTATATGTTGATGAAGTAAGGAATTCAGTTTTGTTTTACAAGTATTGTTATCATTACAATGGCAGCATTAGATCTGCTCTGTTACGAGTAGATACCCCCACTCCTTCCCTTCCCCGTCGTGATATAGCTGAAAAAATGTTGAAATTAAGCCACGTTAAACCCTATTCACTCACTCACTCACTCACTCACTCACTCACTTACTCACACAGTATTGTTCTGTGATATTCATAAGTGAGATCAGCTCATTATTTATTTGTGAAAGTCATATGGCGTCATTATGAGTGAATGTAATTGTTCAAGGGGACATCATTAGGACTAGCATCATACATGTACAATGGATGAATGAAGTAATATCTATAGCCTGTATCATGTAGATATATCTATTTATGTTCCAGAAAAGGCTGACTGTACAATCACCATGGCTGATGAAGACCTGGTCAAACTGATGACGGGCAACTTGAACCCACAGCAGGTATATACAGTAATTCCTCTAATAAATTGATTTACCTATCGGAGGTTGATCACCAACGATTTTTGGAGAAAAATAGGATTGAAAGTTGTTATAATTCAATCGCCTATCGGAGGTTGATCACCAACGATTTTTGGAGAAAAATAGGATTGAAAGTTGTTATAATTCAATCGCCTCCAAATTTTAGCACACCCCGTTTGTAATAAAAATGTTGTCACACACACACATGTTGATCAGAAATTCATAGTCGTCAAGTTTTACTGCATGTACTATAACAGTTTTTGCAAAAACTCAATTTCCGAACTGTTGTTGTCAACGATGTCAAAACTAAAAGGTTCGTTCCCTTACGAAATGGAAGTATACCCGCAGTAGAATAGAAGTACAGTGGCAGTAGCAGCTGAAAGTATAATGGCAGTATGACAGAAGTATATACTGCCAGCATACTTCCATGAGATTGTTTTTCTCAAGACAATTGGTTGTATGTTTAGACTGAATTTGTGAGTTGTAGAAGTGTTGCAGAAGTATGGTAGAATCATGGTGGCAGTATGCTGACATTATGTTAATTAAGCTGCTGTAACCCTTCACAGAAGTATGGAGGCAGTGTTATGGCAGAGGGCTGGCAGCATAGACAGAAGTATATGGCCAGTATAGTAGCAGTATGGTAGAAGTACATGTATAGTGGAAGTATGACTGCAGTATGCTGACATTATGTTAATTAAGCTGCTGTAACCCTTCACAGAAGTATGGAGGCAGTGTTATGGCAGAGGGCTGGCAGCATAGACAGAAGTATATGGCCAGTATGGTAGCAGTATGGTAGAAGTATAGTGCAAGTATGACTGCAGTATGCTGACATTATGTTAATTAAGCTGCTGTAACCCTTCACAGAAGTATGGAGGCAGTGTAATGGAAGAGGGCTAGCAGCATAGACAGAAGTATATGGCCAGTATGGTAGAAGTAGAGTGGAAGTGTGCCTGCATCATAGTGGCAGTAGACCGGCTGAAGTATAGCAGCAGTATAAGATTGCCCCGTATACAAAGTGTGGCCTAAATAAAAATGGTATTTACAAGCATCCTCCTTCAGGAAAAATTGACACATGCATGTATCATACACACATGAATGGTGGATATTACTACATTATAACATGGACATATGATGTATTATAACATGGTAGGCCTAAACATGTTTTGGGGTGTAATTAAACTGATTGCCCTGGCTGATACCGCCCCCTATATTCTCACCATGATAAATTTTAGATCAGACATGCCATAATGTTGGCCTCAGTATGTTTGAAAAATATACAGTATTGGAAAAATATGGGGAATGTAATGAAAGAGGAATTCTTCCCATTGGCATCTAATATATATGCTACTTACATGCATCAGTTCATGAACAAAGCTGTACAGAGAAAAGAGGCATGTACTGCATAGATCTGCTCTCCATGTGCCATACACAGCAACTGTGTGCTCACTGGAGGGAAATTCAGTTGACCTATTTTTCAAATTAATGAGGAATTCCTATCCCAGCATTCCTCTCACTGAAGTATAGCAGCAGTATAGTTTCAAGTCAGAAGCCTTTTTTGTTAAGGACAAGTTGTAGAAGTACAAGCAGCCAGAGGATGCTAGGTCCCCTGCCAAAATGGCAGCAATATTTATAAGCGCTGTCGGTTTCAGAAGATATTCATGAGGATGGCAACAGCTACTTCACAGGCGTAAGAAGCAGAGGGGTCTTTCCACCTTCCCAGGTTTTGAGATCAACTCCGAATGGCTGACTGAATGTTGATTGCTACTGTAATATATTTTCTTTACCATGTAGCATGAAAATTATGTAACTGAAATGCAACCCCAAGAGACAACTCATGGCATATTATCTGCAAACTAAATTTGACAAGAATATGAAGGAATCCTCAACCTATTGCCCAGAAACCAAACTTAGACTTTGCCACAAGGAGTCACCACCTGTACATGTAGGTGCAAGCAGGCAAAACACAATCCCAAATGACATCTCATGTCATGGTATCGGCATATGAACTTTGAGACTCTGAAGAGGGGTCCTCAAGTTATTGCCGGTACTAGATGCCCACCGGTGTTCATGTTATTTGGGGCGGGTCACATATGAATACAAAATTTGAGAATAATCTGATGAGCAGTTGCCAAATTATTGCCCGGAAACAAATTTTTCCACCAGGAGACGCCACCTGTAGGCAGAAGCGGGAAAAATACAATCCCAAGGAACATGGTATCGTGGGGACATTTGCATACCAAATTTGAGAAGAATCCGATGAGGGTCCTCAAGTTATTGCCCAGAAACCAAATTTAGATTTTGATACCAGGTGACGCCGCCTCTAGGCGCAAGTCAGTGAAATGCATTATCAAGCGACATCTTATGTCACGGTACATTCTTACAAAATTTGAGAAGAATCCGATGGTCACAGGTCAGTTCTCAAGTTATTACCCGGAAACGAATTTGTGATGTTGCCATCAGGTGGCGCCACCTGTGAGTGCAAGTGAGCGAAAGGCAATCCCAAGCAACAGCTCCTGTCATGGTAAATGCATGCCAAATTTGAGAAGAATCCGATGAGCCGCAACGTTTCTCATGTTATCCAGAAAGTTATCACTTGCAGCATGGAATAATGGAATGAACTCTAGTGGCGCCACCTCCGGGTGGATTTTGCTGAAACACATCACCAACGGTGTTTTGTCGCAGGGAATGCATTTACCAAATTTCGAAGAAATCCGACAAATTGTTCGAAAGTTATCGCTCGCGAAGGATTTGAACAAACATGAACGGACATGCATTAAAGATTGGAACAAGACCCAGTGGCGCCACCTACAGGCGGATCTTGCTGAAACGTAACACCAGCGACGTCTTGTCGCAAAGAATGCAGAAGCCAAATTTCGAAGGAATCCGACAAAGCATTTAGGAGTTATCGCTTACGCAGTATTTGCACGGACATGCACTAAATATTGGAACAAGACCCAGTGGCGCCACCTACAGGCAGATCTTGCCGAAACGTAATACCAACAGACGTCTTGTCGCAAAGAATGCAGATGCCAAATTTCGGAGGAATCCGACAAAGGCCCATTCCACAGGAAGTGGTCCAAACAAGCCAAATTTTAAAAATGTTAATGTGGACAAAATTTGTGATTTTATTGTAGCAAACAGACCCAGATTACTTGTTGTGACAGTAGTTTGCATTTTCTAGTACACACCTGTCTGATAATTACAGGTGAAGTCAACTATTTTTTTTTCTCATTCTTTTATGACAAAACACACCTAAAGAGTTAATGGACTCATTTTTGCTAAGTTATGTTGGTTTTCAAGTGAAACTCCAAAATATCATTGGATAACACATTGTCTTCTTAATAATAATGACTGCTTCCCGTTGAAATAAAATTTTGAAGGTGTTAACAACTAGAATTTACTTTCTAGCAGGTGGCGTAACACACGTAACACAAATTCATATAAAAGTTTACAGTAGAGGGCATAAATAACAGGAGCTTAATACTTTTTCATATGCAAAGGTACATTAACTATGCTGTTGTGATACACATAGAATTTAATTGATACATTGTCTTTATATTTGATAATTAATTAGTTAATTGCACGTAACACACGTAACGTTACGTGTGTTACATCAAGGCCTTCTTTAGAAAATTTCTGATGACCTGCTGTTTTTCCATGACATATATAAAATGGGAGGTAAAATATGGAAGATGACTTGCTACACCCAACGTTTGGCCTAATTTTAGATATCAGCAGGCCCGCAAATGGAGCCTTAGTTACATGGAATGTTACGTGTGTTACATGCTCCTTGACTAAAAGAAAGAGAGTCTATTTCAACAAGATTTATTTCCAGTGAAATGATTATTAGATTCAAAATATTAGGTTCTGTATCATAAAAAATATTGGAATGGTCATTTTTCACCAACCACATGATATCTACTACTGGTAAGATGCATTTTCTAGTACACCTACTGTGTACTGCTAAGAAGGCCCATGTCACGTTACGTGTGTTACAATTTGCATGGTGCACCCTAAAAAAAATTGCTCTCAAGAAGTTACAACTATATTAGGACAAGGTTCCTTAGCGCGCATACTACCAAATTTTTTTCTCAAAGAATGATCATAATTAATTCAATCTTAAATAGGGGAGGGTTAATTGTGTGTTACGTGTGTTACAACAGACAAAATGAGATTTGCTCATATATGTGATTTAAACTCAAAATCATATGAAAGGTTTGAAAGATTTGCCATGTAAATTATACCTTATTCTGTCAATGTGTAAAAAAATTTAGTCACTTGACTTCTGGATTAAATTTGCTTTGGTAAATTCAGACAGTGTAACACACGTAACAAATATTGTAACACACGTAACACAAGACTTTCACTTCCACCTCCTCCAATTGTTATTTTTATGGCTCCACACCATGTTGGTATAGAAAAGTGTTTATTCTTCTTGAAAAATAACTACACATTAGATTGAATCATGTGTACAAATCAGACGATTTTGAGTTTAAATCACGTATATGAATAAATCACGTTTTGTCCGATGTAACACACGTAACGCATAATTAACCCTCCCTAATCAAGGTAGAATTAATCGTGATCGTTCTTTGAGAACATTTTTCAGTAGTATGTGCCCTAAGGATCCTTTTCCTAATATAGTTGTAACTCCTTAACAGTCAGGTTTTTTTAAGGGTCAATCAGTGCAGGCAAAAAAGTCTGCAAATTGTAACACATGTAACGTGGAATGGGCCCAAAGCATTTAGGAGTTATCGCTTATGAAGCATTTGCACGAACATCCACGGACATGCACTAAAGATTGGAACAAGACCCAGTGGCGCCACCTACAGGCGGATCTTGCTGAAACGTAATACCAACAGACGTCTTGTCGCAAAGAATGCAGATGCCAAATTTCGGAGAAATCCGACAAAGCATTTAGGAGTTATCGCTTACGAAGTATTTGCACGGACATGCACTAAAGATTGGTACAAGACCCAGTGGCGCCACCTACAGGCGGATCTTGCTGAAACGTAATACCAAGAGACGTCTTGTCGCAAAGAATGCAGATGCCAAATTTCGGAGGAATCCGACAAAGCATTTAGGAGTTATCGCTTACGAAGTATTTGCACGGACATGCACTAAAGATTGGAACAAGACCCAGTGGCGCCACCTACAGGCGGGTCTTGTCGCAAAGAATGCAGATGCCAAATTTCGGAGGAATCCGACAAAGCATTTAGAAGTTATTGCTTACGAAGTATTTGCACGGACATGTCCGTGCATGCACGGACACATAGAAGCAAGACCCCAGTGGCGCCACCTACAGGCGGATCTTGCTGAAACGTAATACCAAGAGACGTCTTGTCGCAAAGAATGCAGATGCCAAATTTCGGAGGAATCCGACAAAGCATTTAGAAGTTATTGCTTACGAAGTATTTGCACGGACATGTCCGTGCATGCACGGACACATAGAAGCAAGACCCTAGTGGCGCCACCTACAGGCGGATCTTGCTGAAACGTAATACCAAGAGACGTCTTGTCGCAAAGAATGCAGATGCCAAATTTCGGAGGAATCCGACAAAGCATTTAGAAGTTATTGCTTACGAAGTATTTGCACGGACATGTCCGTGCATGCACGGACACATCCCTTACCGAAACAAGCAGCCAGAGGATGCTAGGTCCCCCGCCAAAATGGCAGCAATATTTATAAGCGCTGTCGGTTTCAGAAGATATTCATGAGGATGGCAACAGCTACTTCACAGGCGTAAGAAGCAGAGGACACGGATATTCTCTAATGGACGACGGCTGGATTATGAATGACGGACTAGACGCTTGTAATTTCCACCTTCCCAGGTTTTGAGATCAACTCCGAATGGCTGACTGAATGTTGATTGCTACTGTAATATATTTTCTTTACCATGTAGCATGAAAATTATGTAACCGAAATGCAACCCCAAGAGACAACTCATGGCATATTATCTGCAAACTAAATTTGACAAGAATATGAAGGCATCCTCAACCTATTGCCCAGAAACCAAATTTAGACTTTGCCACAAGGAGTCACCACCTGTAGGTGCAAGCAGGCAAAACACAATCCCAAATGACATCTCATGTCATGGTATCGGCATATGAACTTTGAGACTCTGAAGAGGGGTCCTCAAGTTATTGCCGGTACTAGATGCCCACCGGTGTTCATGTTATTTGGGGCGGGTCACATATGAATACAAAATTTGAGAATAATCTGATGAGCAGTTGCCAAATTATTGCCCGGAAACAAATTTTTCCACCAGGAGACGCCACCTGTAGGCAGAAGCGGGAAAAATACAATCCCAAGGAACATGGTATCGTGGGGACATCTGCATACCAAATTTGAGAAGAATCCGATGAGGGTCCTCAAGTTATTGCCCAGAAACCAAATTTAGATTTTGACACCAGGTGACGCCACCTCTAGGCGCAAGTCAGTGAAATGCATTATCAAGCGACATCTTATGTCACGGTACATTCATACAAAATTTGAGAAGAATCCGATGGTCAGTTCTCAAGTTATTACCCGGAAACGAATTTGTGATGTTGCCACCAGGTGGCGCCACCTGTGAGTGCAAGTGAGCGAAAGGCAATCCCAAGCAACAGCTCCTGGCATGGTAAATGCATGCCAAATTTGAGAAGAATCCGATGAGCCGCAACGTTTCTCATGTTACCCAGAAAGGTACATATGTAGGATATTTCAAAGGAATTCGACCAAGTGTTTCTAAGTTATCACTTGCAGCATGGAATAATGGAATGAACTCTAGTGGCGCCACCTCCGGGTGGATTTTGCTGAAATGCACCACCAACGGTGTTTTGTCGCAGGGAATGCATTTACCAAATTTCAAAGAAATCCGACAAATTGTTCGAAAGTTATCTCTCGCGAAGGATTTGATTTTGAACAAACATGAACGGACATGCATTAAAGATTGGAACAAGACCCAGTGGCACCACCTACAGGCGGATCTTGCTGAAACGTAATACCAGCGACGTCTTGTCGCAAAGAATGCAGATGCCAAATTTCGGAGGAATCCGACAAAGCATTTAGGAGTTATCGCTTACGCAGCATTTGCACGGACATGCACTAAATATAGGAACAAGACCCAGTGGCGCCACCTACAGGCGGATCTTGCTGAAACGTAATACCAACAGACGTCTTGTCGCAAAGAATGCAGATGCCAAATTTCGGAGGAATCCGACAAAGCAGTTAGGAGTTATCGCTTATGAAGCATTTGCACGAACATCCACTAAAGATTGGAACAAGACCCAGTGGCGCCACCTACAGGCGGATCTTGCTGAAACGTAATACCAACAGACGTCTTGTCGCAAAGAATGCAGATGCCAAATTTCGGAGGAATCCGACAAAGCATTTAGGAGTTATCGCTTACGAAGTATTTGCACGGACATGCACTAAAGATTGAAACAAGACCCAGTGGCGCCACCTACAGGCGGATCTTGCTGAAACGTAATACCAAGAGACGTATTGTCGCAAAGAATGCAGATGCCAAATTTCGGAGGAATCCGACAAAGCATTTAGAAGTTATTGCTTACGAAGTATTTGCACGGACATGTCCGTGCATGCACGGACAAATAGAAGCAAGACCCCAGTGGCGCCACCTACAAGCGGATCTTGCTGAAACGTAATACCAAGAGACGTCTTGTCGCAAAGAATGCAGATGCCAAATTTCGGAGGAATCCGACAAAGCATTTAGAAGTTATTGCTTACGAAGTATTTGCACGGACATGTCCGTGCATGCACGGACACATAGAAGCAAGAACCATTTTAAAGTCCCCGGCCGCGTTGCGGCGGGGGACAATAAAGTACAACAAGCAGCCAGAGGATGCCAAGTCCCCCGCCGAAATGGCAGCAATATTTTTTAGCATTGTTGGTCTCGAGGGGATATACATGAGGGAGGCAACTGCTATACTTCATAGGCGTTGGATGTAGAGGGTCTTAATTCTGCCTTCCCAAGTTTTAAAATCAACTTAGAACGGTTGACTGAACATTTTTTGCTTCTGTAAATTAGCTTCCATGCAATGAAGCATGGAAATTACATGTATGTAACCGAGAAGCGACCCCAAGTGACATCTCAAGGCATATTAGGAAAACCAAATTTGACAAGAAGCTGAATGCATCCTCAACCTATTGTCCGGAAACCAAATTTTAAATTTGCCACCAGGTGTCGCCACCTGTAGGTCCAAGTGGGCGAAATGCAATCCCAAGGATCATTTGATGACATGGTGTATCAGCATACAAACTTTGGGAAGAATCTGAAGAGCCGGGGTTATTGCCCGGAAACCAAATTTAGATTTGTATGCACAAGTGTGCGAAACACAATCCCAAGTGACATCTTATGACACATGAATACCAAATTTGATAAGAATCCGATGAGCAGTTGTCAAATTATTGCCAGAAACAAATTTCAGTTTTTTCCACCAGGTGTCGCCACCAGTATGCAAAAGCAGGTGAAATACAATCTCAAGGGACATATCATAGCATGGTACCTGCATACCAAATTGGAGAAAAACCTGATGAGCGAAATCAAATTTAGATTCGACACGAGGTGGTGCTACCTGTAAGCACAAGCGGGCGAAACGCAATCCTAAGCGACATCATATGTCACGATATATTCATACCAGATTTAAGAAGAATCTGACGAGCGGTTCCCAAGTTATTACCCGGAAACAAATCTGGTATTTCGCCACCAAGTGGCACCACCTGTAAGTAAAAGTGAGCGAAACGCAATCATGCATGCTAAATTTGAGGAGATTCCGATGAGCAGTTCTCAAGTTAATAGCTGAAAACAAATTTTGATTTTAACACCTGATGGCGCCACCTATAGGCGCAAGTGGGCGAAATGCAATCTCAAGCGACATCTTAGGTCATGTTATTACCCGGAGACAAATTTGGGATTTTGCCACCAGGTGGCACCACCTGTGAGTGAAAGGCAATGCCATGCAACATCTCCCGGCATGGTACATGTAAATGCATGCTAAATTTGAGAAGAATCCGATGAGCATGCAGTTCTCAAGTTATTGGCCAAAAACAAATCTCAGATTTTGTCATCAGGTGGCGTCACTTTCTGAGCAGAAGCGGATAACGCACTCCCAAGCAACATCTCGTGGCAAGGTACAATGTATATGCATGCCTAATTTGGGAAGAATTTGATGAGCAGTGCTCAAGTTATTACCCGGAAACCAAATTTCGAGCAACATTTCAAAGCGTTTCAAAGTTATTGCTTGCAGCAGAAAAGAGCGGAAAGAACCCTAATGGTGCCACCAACAGGCAGATCTTTCTGAAACGCAATACCAATCAACATCTTGTCACAAGGAATGCATATGCAACTAGATACAGTCGATCGAATACGATTGGAGGCATGCCTTTTGCATCTTTAGTAAAGGAAACATTCATAATTTGTGAAGAAAGTAAAAACGTAAAACTTAGGAAAAACATCATTAACATGGCCCCATAAGATAACTTGAGGGTATCCACATACCAAATTTAAAAGAATCCATTAAGGTCCAACAATTACTATCCGGAAATGCAATTTTACCTTGGCCCTCAGGTAGCACCATGTGTAGGCAGATAGGCATAAAAAATAATCCCAAACGAGATCTTGAAGCAAGATCCCTTGACATGGGAAACAGAAAATGTTAACTTGGCCTACAGGTGGTGCCACCTATGAGCAGATCGACAAGAAAAACAATACCAAGTGAAACCTTCAGGTAAGGTACATGTATACCAAGTTCATTATTAAGTATTAAAAAGTTATTGTCTGGAAACAATTTTAAATTTACCCCCAGGTGGCACCACCTATAAGTGGGTCGGCATGAAAAAAAATGCCAAACGAGAAATTGAGGCGAGGTACCTACACACCAAATTTGGAATGAATCGGTTCAGGTTTTTAAAAGTTATTGTCTGGAAACACTTAACTTAGCTTTCAGGTAGTTCCCCTATCAACATGAAAAACATTCTCAAGCCAGATCTTGAGACAAGGTACCACCACACCAAATTCGGAAAGAATGCTTAAGGTTTTCAAAAGTTATTGTCTGGAGATGCAATTTAATTTGGCCCAAGGTGGCGCCACCCAGAAGCGGATTGGCAAGAAAAACAATTCCAAGCAAAAATATATACATGTAGACAAGGGATCCATTTACCAAATACAAAAACATGGGTCTGTGCCTGATAAATTGAAATCTTTTGGGGTTGCAATTATCCCAATATTGCAGACAACACACAAATTTCAGCTTCTGCCAAGATATATTGGAGATATATACATGTATGCTCAACCACAATATATGAGGGTCGGGCGAGGGCTAGTTTGGGAGATGGAGGGTGTGGCTCGGCGCCCTGGGGATGGGGACATGCTCTTCTTGAGGGTAGTGGTAGGTGTGCTGACATGAAAGCCATAGAAAGCTCCCTGTACATGAAACAACCACACTGACAACAATTTTGCACCCAATTCACTGTTTTTGGGGCAATTTCATACTTCAGGACCTATGTTGTCTGCTTTGGAATGTAACATATAATATAGCCATTTTCCCGGTTCAAATCGGTTATGGACTGAGATCCAGCTTGGACAAATAAATATATCCCATTCACTTAGGTTTAAACAAAGGGCCATAACTTTTGAAAATATAACCAAAAACAGAGTAACTTCACGCTGCATACCTATGGGTCACTGACCACATATCATGCAAATTTCATACTTGTTCATACAATAATTAATATTAACCGAGATCCAGACTTACAAATCCCAATTCACAAAGATTTGAAGAAAAAGGGCCATAACTCTTGAAAATATAGGCGAAATGTGGAGAAACTTCACGCCGCACAACTACAAGGCACGGACCATATATCCTGCAAATTTCATAATTGTCCATACAATATTAACCGAGATCCAGCCCGGACAAGTTCCAATTCACAAAGATTTGAAGAAAAAAGGGCCATAACTCTTTAAAATATATGCGAAACGTGGAGAAACTTCACGCTGCACAACTATAGGGCACTGACCACACATCCTGCAAATTTCATAATTGTCCATACAATATTAACCGAGATCCAGCCCGGACAAGTCTCGATTCATGAAGAATTCAGGAACAAAGGGCCATAACTTTTGAAAATATGAGCGAAACGTGGAGAAACTTTACGCTGCACAACTGTGGGTCACTAACCACATATCATGCAAATTTCATACTTGTCCATACAACATTAACCAAGATACAGCCCGGACAAGACCCATTCACAGAGATTTCAGAAAAAGGGCCATAACTCTTGAAAATTATAACGGAACTCGAAAAAAACTCTACGCTGCACAACTACGAGCCACTGGCCACAGTCCATGCAAGTTTCAATCCTGTCCATGAAATATTAACCGAGATATTGCCCGGACAAGATATTCGGACGGACGGACAAAGCGATCGCTATATGCCCCCCCTCTAGTTAGAGGGGGGGGCATAAAAAACAGGGGTTCGGTACTGCGGGGATTTCCCCACCAGTTATTTCATATTATACTTCTGAAATATAATAAGGTTCATGCAAAAGCTTTAGGGTAAATCATATGATGTGGAATAGAATGATTTCATAGCAAAGTTGAAGGATATTGCAGACAACACACAAATTTCAGCTTCTGCCAAGATATATTGGATACATGTATGCTCAAACACAATATATGAGGGTCGGGCGAGGGCTAGTTTGGGAGATAGAGGGTGCGGCTCGGCGCCCTGGGGATGGGGACATGCTCTTCTTGAGGGTAGTGGTAGGTGTGCTGACATGAAAGCCATAGAAAGCTCCCTGTACATGAAACAACCACACTGACAACTGCATGCCATCATCTATCACAGTCCGAAAAACCACAAGGTGGAATTCAATTCAATTCAGGAAATTGATCATATGCACAGTGTGCACCCAAACTTTAAGAACTCAGTTGTAATTAATATAGTAAGTTACACTGTGGACACAAATGGTTCCTGCAGAAGCTTCAGGGTAAATCATATGATGTGAGATACAATTATTTGATAACAAAATTGAAGAAAATGTTGTCCTTCATTTAAGACGACACGAAATTTTAAAAACAGGGGTCCAGTACTGCGGGGATTTCCCCGCCAGTTATTTCATATTATATTTCTGAAATATAATAAGGTTCATGCAAAAGCTTTAGGGTAAATCATATGATGTGGAATAGAATGATTTCATAGCAAAGTTGAAGGAAATGTCCTTCATTTAAGACTACACAAAATTCAAAACTAACACAGGTTCGGTACTGCGGGATTCCCCTGCCAGTTATTTCATATTATACTTCTGAAAAAAAATATGATTCCTGCAAAAGCTTTAGTGTAAATCATATGATGTGGCATAGAAGGACTGGACAGCAAATTTAAGAAAATGGTGTCCTTCATTTAAAGCGACATGAAATTTAAAACAGCGAGAAGCGGAAGAAAGAAGAACAAATGACAAACGCATTTAGGCATTTAGGGATGCCTAATTATTAGACAAAGCATTTGGAAATTATCGCTTGTGAAGAATTTGAATGGAAACCACGGACATGCACAGAAGATTGGAACAAGACCCAGTGGCGCCACCTACAGGCGGATCTTGCTGAAACGTAATACCAACAGACGTCTTGTCGCAAAGAATGCAGATGCCAAATTTCGGAGGAATCCGACAAAGCATTTAGGAGTTATCGCTTACGAAGTATTTGCACGGACATGCACTAAAGATTGGAACAAGACCCAGTGGCGCCACCTACAGGCGGATCTTGCTGAAATGAAATACCAAGAGACATCTTGTCGCAAAGAATGCAGATGCCAAATTTCGGAGGAATCCGACAAAGCATTTAGAAGTTATTGCTTACGAAGTATTTGCACGGACATGTCCGTGCATGCACGGACACATAGAAGCAAGACCCCAGTGGCGCCACCTACAGGCGGATCTTGCTGAAACGTAATACCAAGAGACGTCTTGTCGCAAAGAATGCAGATGCCAAATTTCGGAGGAATCCGACAAAGCATTTAGAAGTTATTGCTTACGAAGTATTTGCACGGACATGTCCGTGCACAGACCCCTCACTAGGCTTATTTGGCGTGGCGCAGCGCCACGCCCCTCACTTCGAGCGCCATGCCCCTAATTCAGGTTACCATGCCCTAAATAAATTTACCCCACGCCCATTTCATGGAAAACCGACTTTGCGCCATCCACAAGTCTTTATTTTTCAGCACAGTTTTTGCTTCCGACGGTCTCATCTTGTCAATTCCGGGCTAGAGTATCTTTTCCTATCTCATTCATAGAAGAGCTACAATTTTTGTACTCTCACGCAATTGGGCCACGTGTGGTATTTTCAAGTTTTTCATACAAGGAGGCGCATATCCCCCATTATGGGAGAGTGTCCATCGCTGCGGCATCAGATTGCTTCCCTTGATGCCAAAGTTTGCTCACCACGTGGCGTTCTGATCAGCGTGTTGTCAAATTTTGAAGTTTGAGCAAACTTTTCATTTTCGATCATGCCAAGCAGTGACAGAATAGCCAAAAAACGATCGGGGAGCATGGGAAATGGTGCAAAGAACTGCAAATCTATCCGGTCGTTTTTTTAAAAGGCAACGACATCTGAGCCTAATATCGAAGGAGAAACTGTAGATCTAACAACAACATCAACAACAACAGCTCCGTGCAGTGATCCAGGTGACATCCCCGAACTCGAGTTGGAATCAGCTCGAATCAAATCGGAGAAAAATAACAGCAATCCCTTCATTCTGACGAGTAACTCGAGAACCTGTTTATTTACAGCAAATTTGCATACACAATAATTCACATTTGACAAAACCTACATTTTCGTTTTGCAATATATAATGAAGTCGCACGATCACCTGTTTGAAATAATTTAAAGGTATCCAGTTCTGAAAAAAAATATCAATTTATCACATATATATAGGCTGATAGTTCTTTCTCTTGGATAGGTCTGAAATGTCCCAAAAATGGCTCCGAGAGCTCTAAGAGCACCGCGCGATCTCTGGCGGCTGGGGGCCGCTAGGCCCCCAGGCCCCCGGCTATAAGTGCTATGATGGTATTTCCCCCATGCCCCTTTCTAATCCTGACTAGGGGTCTGGTGCATGCACGGACACATAGAAGCAAGACCCCAGTGGCGCCACCTACATGCGGATCTTGCTGAAACGTAATACCAAGAGACGTCTTGTCGCAAAGAATGCAGATGCCAAATTTCGCAAGAATCCGACAAAGCATTTAGAAGTTATCGCTTGCGAAGTATTTGCACGGACATGTCCGTGCATGCACGGAAACATAGAAGCAAGAACCATTTTAAAGTCCCCGGCCGCGTTGCGGCGGGGGACAAAAAAGGTACACTTTTAGAGCGTAACTCCAGTTCACTTTAGGTATTCCTATGGTATGCCAAAGGTACAAAATGATGCTACTTCTGGTACCGCTAATTTGGAACGTCGACTTTAACAAAAAAAAAATGAAAAGTACAGTTTTGGCATGTTTGAGGTTCCTAAAAGGTACGGATATCCCATGGGTATCGGGTAACAAACTATTGTTTGTCAATACACACAGGTACATTTTTGATAGAGTACACACTGAGTATAGTTTGGGTAGGCCAATGCTGCATGAATAATTTTTATACCATTTCAGTAGGTACAGTTTTGGTATAGTTCTCAAAAGGTACATTGAAGGTATCATTAGGTACACTTTGAGTAGTTGTAAAAAGATACAGTTGGAGTACAGTTCGAGTACAATTTCCCCGAGTTTTTTTTAGGTTCACTTTGGGTAGGGTAAAAGAGTATCCAGTTGTTTAATTAAGTAGAGTACAATTTGGGTACTTTTTGAGGTATAATTGGAAGGTACAGTTTGGGTAGACTAGACAGTTCTCAGACTCCAAGGTACAATTTGGGTAGTGTACATTTGAAAAAGGGTTGAAAAAGGTTTGAAAATAACGGACGTTGAGGTTCACTTTCAGTACAGCTCTAATATAAATAAAGTTCATATTTGATACATATCAGGTTCTCATAAGGTATAACTGGGGGATTCCAAATGGTTTACATTAGATATAATTTAGGTTCCCACAAGGTATAGGGGAGGTAGACAATAAGGTCACATTAGATATAGGTAAGGTACACTTACATTATTAAACATGGGTTATGATAGTAACCGTATTAAAGGTACACTCAAGGGTCACTGGGTACATTTAAGCCAAACATTAGATACACACTGGGTACACTTCGGGCATTTTTTTCTTTGGTAAGTAAGGAATGGATTTACACATGGAACTAAGGATGATAATATCGAACTATGAACTGATTTGTAATGGTCTTACTTGGTATGATTGACTAATAGTGTAATAGAAGCACATGAGCACACTGTTCTGTTTTGGTGATGGCTGGGAAATTCCACTTGTTACCTTCACAAGCTCCATCTACAAGAAATGGTATAGCACAGGTGACTACATTGATGATGGATGAAATGTTATCATTTGATGAAAATAATAGCATTATAGCAAAATGAATGTCAACAACAATTTTCAATTGATCCAAGAAGTTGCGTTTAGTGTTTAAGTGTTAAAAGTGATTCAATTTTTATTGTCCGGTCTCTTGTACTCTTTCCTCGGTTTGGTATTTCTTTTAGGACACATTGTTGCAGTGATTCTGTGTTCTAAGTCCAATATATGAAAAACTTCTTTCGAATATTGAAAAGTGCAGATAAAACTAAATTGAGGCAGTGTCACAGTCAAAGGCATAGTGCTTGTCAACATCGCATAAATATATTATGCAATTTACTGCTCATAATTTGCAATATTGTTACAAGGAAATTCCACTTTGCTAAATACAATTTTGAAGAATCTTACCAGTAGAAAAAAAACTGTCATGGCCAGCCGAGGGTCTTGTGAAGGTGCAAGTCTGCAGGAATTGAATCCCAGCCATCCAGAATCTAGCTAAATGACAAGACATCAGGAATTGAGAGATCATTGCAAGGAAATTTTGATTGTATGTTTAGTTAAAGTCAATACAACATGTCTCATGACAGCCAGTGATTTAAAAAAACAACAATTCCTTTGTAATTAGCACCAAAGCACATCAAATTTCATTTCAATTATAAATAGTATACTAGACAGTGCATATCCAGACAGCATAACAAGAAATAAATAATTAAGATAGTTTTGTCATTTTTTGCAAGGTTTATTTAAAAAAAAATATTATTCACAATTTTGTATTTTATGAAGGTTGGAACAGCTTGAAGTTCATCTCATGATCTGGGAAGAAATCTTTTCCTTTTAATTATGAATATAGCACACTTCAGTCTGAACCAGAACTGTCGTGATTATATAAAAATCTTTATCCTTTCAATAATATAATTATTTTGTCCATGTCTTATGAATGTACTTTTTCCTTTTCGGCAAACTTTCAGGACAGTGCTCTATCTTTGAGAAATATGGATCAATGTCTCATGTCACAACTCCAGACACTCCGAAGTTCATAATGTTCTCCCAAAATTCACCCAGTATCAGTTCCAGGATGTACACCGATATAGGCCTACCTGAAAATAAAGTGCAAATGAATAAAATTAATATTCTGATGACATTTTTGTCCATATTTCAGACCTAAATTTTCACACATTAAAATGCACAGTATCTTTGTAAGAATATGTTGTGGAAATTAATGTTCAGGAACTAATGCAGTAGTCAAACCATTCTCTCCCCCCCCCCCCCTCGAGCAAGAGTCCGGCTTTGTTGGGGAATATTACTGAGAATCCACACAACAAGTTTATGCCCCAGGGGGTGGGGCTTCCACAAGTGTTCAGTCCTGTTTACTGTTGGGATTCAGGTAATATTTCTCTAATATTGCGTGTGTGTGGGGGAGGGGGGGTCGCTTGACTTCTGCATAAACGAACATGTTGGAGAATGTTTTGCAATTGAGACCAAACGCAAACGGATTTTACTAAACTTGGTTGTTGTTGATAACGAACTTGGATCAAGTGGGATAGAACATGACAAAAACCACAGACGCAAATTAAACTTACCAGATGTTATGGAAGCACATCTGACATGATTCACACTGGCAGTCGTCGATGTTTTCTCATATGTTTGTCCAACTCCAATTGTAATAAAAAAAGTGTCCATTTATGACACCGATAATCCTTGAAGAAACACAACACGAAACCCGTCAATCACTGAAACAGCGAAAGTCAAATTGGCGGGCTTGGCAGCACGAGACATCTCCGCGGGAGAGAAGCGGGAAATCAGCCGATTGGCCCATTTTATCTTACCAGCGAAAATTCTCCGTCAGCACAGCAGAACATTTATAAAAAGATCATCTACGTCGTTGATAGTTCATAATACAGTAGTAGTATTCATTTTGACCTCTTCTATCAACATATATCAAATTTCTCATGACTTGATTGAAAGTTCCAACACATCGCGAGTTGCAACAACAACAGCGAGACACACAGACACACGCAAAGTGCCACCTGCAGGGAAGACAACTCCTGTGGGAATATCCGTGTTACTATGTTTTAGAAACTGAATATTTTCTATAACTTATTCCAATTTAAGGACATTATTTCATAGAAAAACAAAAACGATATTTTTGAAGGATAGTGGAATAATTTTACTAAGTTGAGTTATTTAGATTTCATATTTTTATTTGTTTAAAAAAAAAACAAAAAAAAAAAAAAAACACTGAATTTGTTTTCACTCACGAGAAAGACAAGTCAATATTGTGCTGCCAAGACCAGTTAAATGTGCTTATAATATTTACAATGTACGTATAGGTCACAAAGACAAGTATTCAATAACAGATTCAGAGTGATAAATTTACAAACAAAATGCTAGATTCTTGAAACCAGCTTTAATGTTCTGAATTAAGTGTTCGTGGTAAATCTTCAAGGATGTAGAATGGCATATATTCAATACTAAATTTTCGTTGGTGGGGTTATCTTTTTGGTATATTTAATTTTTGAGCATATATGTAGGCCTAGGCCTACAGTACATGTATGAATTGAATCAGACTGCTGGGTGAATGAGCTACAGTTTAGGTACCGGTACAAAAACTCTAAATGAAATGATTTTCCATATATATAGGTATGTTGAAGGTACTGTGTCTTTGCTTTCACATTCTCGTGTTTTAATGGATACATATCGGGCATACCTGGACATTAATTATTTTACTCTGGGTACATAAAAGGTACATGATGATTATTATTTTATATGAGGTACCATTTAGGTACTAAAACTCTGAATGAAATGATTTTCCATAGGTATGTTTGAGGTACAGCTTCTTTGTTTTTATATTCCCATGTTTTAAGGGGTACATATTGGGTATACATTGATATTAATTTTTTTGCTTGGGGTACATAAAAGGTACATTCTGATTATTATTTTTATAGGGGAAAAATATCAAATACAATTTAGGTACTTTCAAGGTACATCAATAAAAAATCTAAGTCCTGGAAAAGTACACTTTAAGTACACAAAGTCATTTTCAAACTCTTCAAAGTATTCATTAGATACACATTTGGTATATCATAGGTATAGCTCAATTCGGTAAGGGATAGAAGCAAGAACCATTTTAAAGTCCCCGGCCGCGTTGCGGCGGGGGACAAGAACAGCAGTGTACACAGGAAACAGCTAAAGTTGTAGCAGTATAACAGCAGTATACACCTGATATATTCAAATTTGCTGAAGTATTGGCAGTATACCAGAAGTATAGAATTGACATTTTATGTGATCAAGTTGTAGAAGTATAGCAGCAGTACACAAAGCAAGAGTGTAAGTGCCAGAAGTATAGTGGCAGTATAAAGAAAAGAGCTGAAATTGCACAGAGTTTCAGAAGTACGACCGCAGTAGAGGGGAGGTCTGTGGAAGTATAGTGGCAGTGTATACTTCCACAGAAGTATATACTGCTCTTCCGTAAGGGTTGTGCTTCGACAAGCATCGATCAGACCTCTGCATTTCATGTCTGCTTTGAGACCATTAAAGATACGAAAATTCAGAGTTATGTTTCAACCAACGGACATTCATTGCAGAGCTGATCAACTTAATCGGGAACCTTAGTGTACATGTTAGACGAATGAGTAAAAGAAGGTTCTCGAAAGTTACCATTAACGGCATGGCACTGGCAGTGGAAAAGCTTGCTGTCTTCGTCTACCGCTAAAGAGTTCCAGTGTTCACAAATTGTTTATTTTATTTTACAAACATCACAAACTGGACCTGAAGAAATTTTTTTATCAATAAATCGGCTGCTTCAATAGAATTTGAAACAATTGAGGTGTTGGAAACTGGACTCTTGCTGGTTCACTCTCTGGTAACCTTGATCATCGTCAGACTTTCGGGAATTTGCCAATTTACCTGATTGTAAGGCTGGTTAAAAAAAAATTCCTGTTTAGCATCACCGTCCGCCCCCGAAATTTCGTCCGCCCCAAAAAATTTTTTTTTTTTTTTTTTTTGCCTAAAAGTCCGTTTTCGACTCAAATGTCCGTTTCCGAGGCCCAAGTCCGCATTTTGTAGATAACCGAGCATGCTGAGTTGTGAAGCGTGGGCGCTTCAAAGTTGCGAAAATGCCATTCGTTATCTGCCAAGTTCGACGATCACTTGTGGACAACCAACGTTTTGAAAATCTACAATTATGAAGGCAAACAGCAGAGCAGGACGATGGATGCCACCTACTTTATTCAGAGCAGAAATTCAACTATTCAAGCAAGGTTTATTGATGATTTTATTCACACACGCCACTAAAAAAAAAAAAAAAAAAAAAAAAAAAATCCGCCCTCCCTACCCAGATTTATATAAAAAAATGATGCTAAACAGGAAATTTATTTTAACCAGCCTAATAACGAACGAAGTTCGGGACCGCGAAGCGGTCCCTAACGGAGTTCGTTAAATAGGTAACATACATGCATTACGTGAGACAAAATACAGATACAGAACTTAATCACAAACCAGTGTAAATCCATGTAAAGACATAGTTCAATCATGAACGTCGCTCGTCTGGGCTCTCTCCTGCCTCTCTCCGTTCAACTCCGCCCATTAGCTAACAACGGTGCAGATTCCCCACATATTTTATGGGGGCGCTGTAAGCGCTGTGGACTCGATTTTCTCGGAGTTCGTCCGGCTTTTAGCTCTGCTGTGGCTAGATAAACATCTTACAAATATTCTACGACATTAACTTCAGAAAATCTTTGCGAAATAAAGACAAATCTTACCTTAGATGACCAGCATCGCTGAAATCCAAACGACGGTCGACTGCGCGCGTGAAAAACGTTCCAAATTTACGCTCGGTTACATGTTTTCAAAAAGTGGTATCGTGCACGGAAACGGGCTGAATTGAATCCGCCCAAAAGAATAGATCCCAGCGGACAAGAAACCGCGATGAGAGCAAAAATCCCATGGCGTTTGTATTTCCATTCTCACCTCCTGCATACTGCTATATGTGAGAAAAGAATATATGGGAAACAAGGCATTTTGTTAATTGTGTGAATGCAGCGTTTGCTCATTAACACCAGTTCTTATTTTGGCGAGAGAGTGGTAAGAGAAATGATATGTATATATATTGTAGAAATTCAGGAAAAGGGTCAAACGTGAAGATAAATTGTTTGAAAATAGAGAAATCTACGACACGCTCACATTGCTCTCATAACGGTTTCTTGTCCGCTGCTTTTGGGCGGATTCAATTCAGTCCGTTTCCGTGCACGATGCCACTTTTTGAAAACATGTAACCGAGCGTAAATTTGGAACGTTTTTCACGCGCGCAGTCGATCGTCGTTTGGATTTCAGCGATGCTGGTCATCTAAGGTAAGATTTGTCTTTATTTCGCAAAGATTTTCTGAAGTTAATGTCGTAGAATATTTGTAAGATGTTTATCTAGCCACAGCAGAGCTAAAAGCCGGACGAACTCCGAGAAAATCGAGTCCACAGCGCTTACAGCGCCCCCATAAAATATGTGGGGAATCTGCACCGTTGTTAGCTAATGGGCGGAGTTGAACGGAGAGAGGCAGGAGAGAGCCCAGACGAGCGACGTTCATGATTGAACTAGTAAAGACAGACAATCACCGTAGTCTATCATGTTCAGATTTCATCGTTTGCGTGGGCGTATTTTGCGGGGGCTGCCATATTGGATTTGAGGCAGTGTGGGTAATAGCTAAAATTAGAACAGTATCGAAATTTAATCTAAAAATATTTGCTATAGATTTGTGAAACAAAAAAAGGATAATATGCTAATAAATTCAAGGATGAATTCCCTTCCGATTCCCTTCTGACTGATAGAATATTTAGCGAAAACGCCCGAGTGTCGTCTGCACTTCGCGCACGCAAATGGTTACAGGTTGAGAATGCGGTCAGACCTCTTTTTCGCGAAAATGGCACTTCACATCAGTGCAGAAATTTCATAAAATTTAGTTCTACGGCAAGAAAAAGCTGTATAACGTGTCCATCTATAACAAGCTTATTTATTAGGCTTTGAAGATCTGATGTTTCGTAAAGAGGTAATCGGTTGTTCATTTCAAAAATGAACATTTGCCACGGAATTGTGACCTTACGCCGTAGCAAAATCAAGCCATTCAAGTTCTGTCGCTGACGTCCGCGTGATAAATTAGGTCATCCAAAGTTCGCAAAGAAAAGGGAGAAGGGGGTCACAACAAGCTGATTATCAATAGGGGATTTTAATTATAACAGGCAAGAAATCATTTCCAAGTAAACGGTGACACTGCGATTGTCTGAACCGTCAGATATCATCCATTCACTTCAGATTATGGCCTAGATTTAGACATTAAATTAATAGGTACGGACAACCAAGATGCAAGTAAAGTTCATAAAACAAACACATTCATCAAGCTATAGTTTATTGCAGATTTTGTTGTGTTTAGATCCGTACACTTCTGAGGGGTCAATTCATGAATAGCTTTGAAGTCAAACAGCAAAATTTTACCAAGAACTCAAACAACTTATAAAACGAAATTTTAGAAAGTCAGATTCCTCATATTTAGACATGCATCCCCCCCCCTCATATTTAGACATGCATTCCCCCCTTCCCCCCGCCCCCCCCTTCCTATATATTTTTGTACTATGAGTTCGTACAAATGTTTAACAAAATTGAAATATTGACAAAAACAAATTTGGGGCATTTCTCTATTATTATTCATTATTTTCTATAATTCGGCATGATAAAACAATAGCTACGGTAGTATACATCCTATACGTTAACAACTATTACGTAGTCATAAATAAATAAATATTTTGATCCATACGATAGAATAGAATAGATGTTTATTTGCTAATTAGAACCTACATGAATGAAAAAAAAACAACACCTACGTGAGGCGAACAATCAATAATGTAACATACACTTGCGCAATTCAATGGAATTCTTTATTAGCACAGATATGCTGAGATGAATTATGCATGTCAAAATAGCGCCCTGTTGAAGAGAAAGTAATTCATGGCAAAACCCAAGATATCTATTACAATATTTTACTAAATTATACAAATCTTGTTGAAAATATCTTAAAATATTTCAGTGTGTTACACATTTGTAGTTATAATACAAAAAAAAAAAAAAAGGGGAGAGGGGGAGTGGAGAATGTCCACAGAGGGAAATGTTTGAAGGAGGAAATATCTAGGGAAATGTCTACAGGGGTAAATGTCCTCAAAGTGGAATGTCCTGGCTTCATAAGCTATCAAGCTTGTTTTTCATTTGTTTACAATAATTTGATTATATGTAACTATAAACATCGCAATATTTCTGTCCATTATATAATAATATCTCTCTTCGAACAGTTTGGCATTCTTAATTTTTCATTCAAGGATAAAATTTAAATAATTCTATCAGTTTCATTCCTCAAATTAATTTATAATGAAGAAGCATCCCAATATTTTGTGGTTTATATATTCGATCAACATACTTTATCCCAGATCCGATCCAGAGTATCAATTCTGATCGACTGTATTTGATTATACTGAAAATAATTCATATTTTCGGACCTTGAAATGTGTGAAACATATACTATATGGTATAGGCAGTCTGCTATGTCAGATAAAGAACAATACGTTTCCCGATTGATCAAATATTCAACGCATCATCCACAACCACAGCAATTCCAAACTTTTGGGTTGCCAGTATTTCATCAGAAATCACCCAGCCACAAACGACCAGGAAAATGAAAAGAACTCGCACTAGGCTGCGCCTATATGTATATAATTTTCAATGTCCCTTCTAAGCTTCCGTAATATAACAGTGACTACACTCTCAGAAATATTCAGGGAATCATCCTGAATAGATCAGGCTGCACATCCACAACTCAATTTCAGGGATTTTACCTGAAATTCAGGAATAATTTCCTGAAATTCAGGTATATCATCCATGAATGAAAGCTAAATTACCTGAATTTTAGGAGATTTTACGTACCTGAATAGGGTCGGGAACATACTAATCAGGGTGGTAAATTTGCCTGTCAGAATTTCAGGGAAAATCCACTCATTCAGGGATCATTTTCCTGAAATTCAGGAAATTATCCCTGGATTTCAGGTAAAATCCATGAAATTGAGTTGTGGATGTACAGCCTGATCTATTCAGGATTATTCCCTGAATATTTCTGAGAGTGTATATATGGTTTGCGAAAAAAAAAAAATGATACGAAAAAGGCAAAGTCAGAAGCGAACAAAAGAAGTATACTTCGTTCGTTTCTAGGCTTTGCCTATTTCATATTAAATCGATCACCCCTCTGTTTTACCACCTCAAATATGACTTCCAGTGATCAATGTATTAGAGGAATTACCGTACATGGACTGGGACTATTTGCATGTTTTGGCTTGAATTATAATATGATGTAAATTAAGTTGCAGTAAACCCCCAAACATAGATATATTTGACATTTAAATGGCCAGATTTACCCTTCTGGTGCATCATTTTCTATTTGTGAATTTGGTAGTGAACGTTAAATGATGAGTGTCACGGTCTTGGTGATTAGTAATACTTCGAATGTTTAGTGATATTAAATGTGGTGGTGAATGTAGAGTGATAATATGGCGCAGTGAATGTCTAGTGATGCTTTGTTGGTGAATATCTGCTGATTCTTCATTGGTGAATGTCCAGTAATACTTTGTTGGTGAATAATTTGATAATTTGGTGATGAATGATAATTTGATGATGAATGTCTATAGTTAGAATTTGTTGGTGAACATAAGATACGGAATGTCTGGTGAGAATTGAGCTTTTAGAATGTTCGTCATTGATGGATTATACTATCTTGTGATATTCTTGTTTCAGGCTTTTTTCCAAGGAAAACTGAAAATAACTGGCAACATGGGCCTGGCCATGAAACTGAAAGAATTCCAATCAAAGGCAAAGGACTTGAAATCCAGACTGTAGATGAGGACAACATCCAGGAATGAAAATGCTCCTACAAATTTTACAGAATTATGTGATAAAAATAGAAACTGGATAGTGATTCATTCATACTGTGGATACCTTCGATACATATGCAGTATTCAGAACAATAGAATTGTACATAAATTATCAAATGGCACAAATTTTACATGGTTAGTGAAATCATGCATTTAAGATATTTTATACAACTGTGTGATATTTCCAAGCTACATGTAGGATGCATATAATTAATTATGATCTAGGCTTGTTGCATAAATAATGACATTGATCTTGGGACTTTTATGACTAATGATGGTTTCTTCTGTTGCACTATTAATGTAAGTTACATTGGAATGTCGAACCATATATTTAGAAAATACTATGAGAAAGATATTGGTGCAATTGTCTGACTTTAGATACAATATACCGAATGTGTCGGCTACAACACAGAATTGTGTACTAAATCCAGTGCCATTTTTACACTACAATGAAGCATATGCATAATACATATATTGTGTGAATCAATGTATCTCAAAAATTGCAAATTGCAATGAGAATATAAATGAAAGAATATTTTTGTTCAAAGACTTGACTATTGGCTTAATAATCATAATTTAACTCAGACTTGTAACCCAGGCATTCAACATGAGTAGGGTTTGTCCCTAAAAGGAAATAAAAGGACGGATTAACTTTTGATGTGACAACAAAAGAACAAATCTAATTGTTAGTCCGCGTACATTTGAAAAAACTTGTTAGTTTGTCCAAAATCATCTATGCAAGATGCGACTGTTGATCATTCCTATTTTGGAGATAGTCAGAGGCTGTGTGTATGATTTTGTGGAATCTGTACAAGGTTGTCAGTACTGTGTTTTACACATGTAATTAAGGTGTAATTTATATTGTATTACATTGTATAAATCATTAATTTAGAAAACCATCTTAACAAGTCCAGTTGAATCCTAAATCCTTCCAGAGGGTTTACCTGGACTTAATGGTGATTCAAACACATTCTCACTTCATTGCCTCTAAAACAATCTCATACATTTTATTCTCTGTCATTGTTTTGAATTAATATGTCACTATATAAAGTAAAAGGCTGCGGTTTTTGCTTTTACATCAAAGGCAGTTTGATCAGTGATGAAATTCAAATCAGTGTAAACTCAATCCTCAGAGTAGATTGGCAAAATGAATGATCTGAACGCGCTTACTGATTGCTTTGATTTAGACGAAACCCCTCGATTTATTTATATCCAGATGTGCTATGCATAACTAACCAAATGGATCTCTGATACTCTGGCTTGCGAGGATGGTAGAAATTAAACTTGAATACGTAAATTTTTTCAACTTTTTCTCACCATGTGGCAGTCTCTAAGTTTAAAATTGTAATTATTCATGGTGACTGGATTGGTGAGCCCTATGATTGTTTTATATTACATTACATCTGAATGTCCCGATTCGAAAACTACTACCAAGTATTGATTCACCAGCTTTTATGCTCAACGATTTTTATGATGATGTGATGGCATAATATGGTATGTTGATGTCTTTATTGTTTAATATGATGCCAGTATTTCTGTAAACAAAGTCAAATTATTGTGCACGGATGAACAAAAGATTATGTATGCCAGTGAATTAGAGAGAAAAATGAATTTTGGGTAGAAAAAAAAAAATCAAAAGAAGAAAATAAATTCTGAATGTAAAACATTATGAAGAATTTTGTTGAACCTTACATCATCATAGAAAACCTGTAGTATGCTCAAGTCACCTGATACTGCATAACAGTACACTGATTAACCAACCTGCTTACAAGTGAGAACTAAGAGCAGTGAATCGATGTCATCCATCTCTGTCCATATTTGGCAAGTTTGATCGTTATCACAATATCTGGGAAGGATCTTCAAACTGGGAACACCATGCGCAATACAGCTTGTCGTGTAGCTTTTCCAGGTTTAACAAGGTTCCCTACATGTATAGTCAACTATTTTGTTTTCCTTACATGACGAATAGGACCAATATCTCCAGTGAATTATAGCCAGATTTTCACATTTTTATGCATTTAGACACATATTCCAGAAAAAAATCATCAACTTATTGATATAAACTTTGCCACAAAACTTCTGATCCTGGTTCCAACAAGTTTGGAAGTATTTAGAGATGGACACAGAAACAGGCAGGACGAGAGGCAGTTGTGGGAAATGGATAGATACAATTATTGAAGATTTTTTCAAGTCATCACCCCCTTGGTGCTATGATCATCCTGCAGCTTACATTTACAGTCTAGTATTGAAACTAGATGGAAGGCTATAATATTTCAAGAGGTATTGTGCTAACATGATTAAATGGAGATACAGTATTAGTATCCATTGGTTTTGTATGTCAAATGGAGATTGAGACAACCCCATAAAACTAATTTCAGCATATTGATATCTGCTGATGAATTTCCAATTCGTCCCAAGAGGGAGTGACTGTAGTGATGTAACTTCAGGGGGCAATGGTAATGAGCTTCTGGTCTATCAACAACTGCAGGAGTAGTGTGATTTTGGAAAACCTAGAGATCTTTCAAGGAATATCCTGCTAACCTATGTTACATACTTTTAGCTCATAAATTAGGCCAAGGTCACATCCTCGGACAGGCTACAGTCAATAATCAGATATGTCTGGCCAATTATTCCTTCTAGAGCTATTGTGCTTCATTTGACCTTGAAAAAAGGTCCCAATCAGTCATCTTAAAGGCTTCTCCAATTGCATAACATATTAATTTAAACGAGAGATCCTGAAGATCTTGGCGCCCACCATTGTCCGATAATTGTAAGCTAATGACAAGAGGATCTTTTTGTCCATTGTTACTAAGAACAAACGATGCATTTGTAATTTTGTTTGCAGAATTTCAAATTTGAACGAAAAAGATCGAAAAAGGGACACTGGAAAACACCAAGATATTACCTTTCTAAGTTTCAGGAGTTTCAAGATTTCTAGAAACTGCACTTGATGTCGATTGTTATAGTACAAGTGAAATGAGCAAAGTTAGTCTGAAAGTGAATGTCCGTAGGATCCTTCGTCTTCGTAGTTTTTTTGTGGACGTGCCATCATTGGGTACTGGAAGCGAAGACAAATGTGTTTGACACTTTGGCACGAGCTATGAAACATAACTTAAGATTTTATAATTAGGAATGTATGTTACTTCTGTTCTGTTTACTGGTTTAGTTTGAGATATCTCTTTTCAGATGCCGTGCTCGAAAGTAGTAAGATGGTACAAAACTTAATACCGAAGGCATCCGGTTCGTGCAGTAATGTTGAAGCCTTGAAAGTGTCTGAATCCTGATTATCTCCCTTGAATCAAAACACGCAGTAGTCTACTGTTGTCGAGTTGTGACCTTGTGTCACAAGAGTCAGTGACGTCCCTTCGTGTTGCCGACCCATCAGCAAACGAAACAGTGGGGCTGGCACGGCATGGACTAAAAGTAAACTGATTTAAAATTTGAAGAAATACATTTTAATTCGGAATCATTTGAACTCTTAGGATAGAAGGTGAAGGTATGCATATTCTCTATAGTCAATACATAGAATATGCCCCACTGTTTGATCCTCCGACTCTTGAGATGCAATGTCACAACTCAAGAATACCGTCTTAATTTGAAGCGTAACCTGGATTTTCAAATCCGACCAAAAAATTATTTTGCACAACTAGACCCCATGTGGGACGTGTGTCCCAAATTTCAGAAAGATCCATGAAGTAGTTCCTGAGAATTCACGATAACAATGTTTCAAGGGGAAATTCAAGATGGCCACCTGGCGGCCATATTGGATATTCGAATCGGACCAAAACAAAAGGGGAACCTGTGTACCAAATTTGAGAAAGATTCATGCAGTACTTCCTGATAAATGACGATAACAAATTTTCATGGGGAAATCCAAGATGGCTGCCTGGTGGCCATCGATACCATTCGGAACTCCCGAGCGGAAATCTACGAAGGGGACTGATTCTACGCTCGGGGGACGACAACATGAATTTCCTATGAATCTCCAGATGTGACGTGGCTCCGAAGCCCAATCACTCTCGCGGAAGCCTTAATCCCAGACCAGCAAATATTTCCCTGCGAGTCTCTGATTTACGTCAGATATTCTAAAAACTGTTTATTCTTTTCATTCGAAGCACGTTTCAATAGAAAACCATCAGTTTAAATGGTACACACGCCACGTATTGGCAAGATATAATTCCCGTGACGTCACTGACAGTTCCCTGACAGACCGAAACACACGTGACCACGCTCTAGTCCAATATGGCGTCAATGGCCTTCGAGGGACATCTCAAACCGGAGATCCCCGAGAAGTTGCGAATGCATCGATACATCAAGAAACATCTGAGGAATGACCGAACCAGTGACCCAGATTGGGTGCATGGAAACCTGGGTGGTCATCTTTAATTTATGCAAAATCTTTAATAATGTATATCTCTGATACCATTTAAGTGTTCTGCACAAAACTTGTTATACAGCATCGATGTATCATAAGACTTGCAATGAATAACCACATCAGTTCCTTGAGTGGTGGGAAGGATGGGCGGCCATCTTTAATTTATGCAAAATCATTAATGATTTCTATATCCGATACCGTTAAGTGCTCGATGTAAAATTTGGAATACATCATCGATGCATCAAGAGGCTTGCGATGAATGGCAGAACTGGTTTCGTTTAGTGGGCGGAAATCATGGCGACCATGTTTAATTCATGCAAAATCATTAATGATCTATATCTTTGATAACATTGAAGTGTTCAATATGAAACTTGGTGCACATCATTGATGCATCAAGACTTACAACGGATGACCGAACTGGTTTCTCTGATTGGGCGAAGATGTGCTTGGCGACCATTTTTAATTTATTCAAAATCATTAATGATCTATATCTGTGATACCATTTTAGTGCTTCATATGAAACTATACATCAAGAAACTTACATTTAACATGTTTAATGACATCAAGTTTCTCTGATTAGGTGGAAAACTTGATTGCCATCTTGAAGTTATGCAAAATCTATGCCTCTGATACTGTTCAAGTGTTTGATGCAAGATTTTGTATACATCGATACATCAAAAGACTTAAAATAAATGACAGAACCATTTTCTCTGATTGGATGGAAACCTTAAATTATGTAAAATCATTGATGATTTATATATCCTTTGATACTGTTCACGTTTTCAGTACGATACTTCGTATACATCATCGATACATCAAGAGACAAGTACTGACTGCCGGTTTCTCTGATTGCATGAAAACCTTGGGGGTCATTTCTATTTTCAAAATTTTTAATATTCTGTATACTTGACTGCTTGGTGTTTCTGACGTCTTCAAAGTAGTACAGTTCAAATTGAATATAATAATGAACAGCTGGCGCCCAGAGCCGAGGGGTTCTCAGATGCGCAGCTTCATAGTGGACGGTATCAAAATAACCAGGAAACATTTTTTGATGCCTAATAGTGGATAGAAATATTCTGCTTGATATAAAACTTCAGACTCAGCATCAGAACACTTCAGTGTACAGACAATCTGATTATGGACCTGATCATCACTTATATCAACCAATCACACAAAATGCAACATTTTGTACAAACTTTATTAATAGCTGATGACCTAATATACATATAAGACAGTCTTTATATACAAGTTGGACAGGTGGTGAAAAAGCAAACATTATATTCGAACATCATCTTTGAACTCTGGACAATTTGAATTCAGGACGGACACCAAGCATCATGCGATGGGACATTTAAAAAGCATAAATATCTCTAACATACACGGTCACAAATCAGAAGCCACAATGAACATGCCAATACTTGACAATTTATACCAGGGTTTGAAATCTTAAAAAAGCCAGTCAAAACATGATGAAAAGACAGACCACGAAAGCAATTCACCTCAATTTCTTTCCATGAGATATATCAATTTATTTGCAATGGATTCATAGGCTCAATGCTAAGCTAAAGCTATCCTTGTGACATGATTTATATACCAGCAAAAATGAAAACACACAAGTGGCATTTAACATTTAATTATCAACAGAACCATCTATCTGTTTAAAGTTCGGTGTAAATTACACGGTTCATCCCAATAACCAACCTGATTAAAACTCAATAACCTTCGGTGATTGCTCACGGAGAGCAAAAACTTCGTTAGCCGCCTGGGTTGGATTTTTCTGTGCGCCTTGTTCACTACAGAAATACTCGGATAGGCACCTATTCGCCCATTGAAGTTGGACTGTGATTGGTCGCCAGTCTGACATGCGCGACATATTTAAGATACAGACTGTCCCAGATCTTAATTAGCGACATGTCCGATAGAGAATCAGATTGTCCCAATAACTATCTTCATGCACAGGATTCACAGGATGAATTCTCCATTCACATTTCCATTTAGCCTTGATAGATCTGACAGAAGCATTAAAGGGTTAAGTGTAAATTTCATCTACAAACCGGAGACAAACCAATCAGAACATACCCAAAGACGGTATGTACAGCGACGTATTCTCTCGGTATATTACATCATTCTTCCTAATATTGTGGTAGGGGTGGCCAGAGGCTGATATATCGAGGCTTAGAAATTCAAAGTCTGAGTGGAGAAGTCAACATATGTATGAAAATGAACTTCAAGATAAAATCACAGATGCCGGAGCTTAAATAACACATGGATAAAAGATGGAATGTATATATACATGTACACATGTAGCTGTCAATGGCAGTGTACAGGGAAAATATGGGAATTCTGCACATACATAGTTGAATGACTAAATGCATCAACATGCTACATACATACATACAAACATACATACAAACATACATACATACATACATACAAACATGTACTTTTGAAACACTTCATAAATATACAGGTAGAACAAGATAGAAAAATATAGAAAATCAAAATATGCACCAGTGGCGTATTTAGTACCTTAATCTTGCACATATCAGAGAAACTCGGTTAAACCAGGCGATAAAAGAAAACCCAACATCTACATCAAAGAAAAATAGACTTGACAGACCAAAATAACCATTATCATGAAGATGACAAGAGTAATGCATTCTAAACTTGGTCAGAATGCTAAACAGCAAGGAGTTTTGGTTTTTCTTTGAGAAACAAGTGAGAAATGACTACATTGTAGTCAAAACCTGCAGCAGTGGCAGTAATACAGTGAAAGATATATCAGCAGAGGGAGTGGTCTTCATATGAGCACCTACTCCTGCACGACGTTAGAGAAGAAAGGATGTTCTTATGCATCCGAATTTTAGGATAATCATAATCGGTACCTGTATTCATTGTAGAGATACAGCACCATCTGATAACATTTTCAGGTCAAGGAAAGAAATTTTCAAATTACAACCCACAATTTAGGTATTGTTCTTGTGACATAAGTCCGATACGACTGGTCCGTGCCGTCTATACTGAATTGACAGATGAAGTCATGTTGGCTGTGCTTCGGTCCAAGTATCATGTGTGCCAAGTTTCAAAACATGCGTTTCAGCCATTTCGTCAGAGATGGAGTTGGAAATTAGGTCAATCCAAGATGGCGGCCGAGACTTCCAACTAATCGGCTTCTTAGGCGGCATGCACAGTCCTGGAACTGTACCGCATATGTATGTCAAATAGTACGTAAATCCATCAACTAATTTTCGGATTTATCAGCACGGACATACAGACAGACAGATAGGCAAAAACTACCATATGAAAAAAAATCGAGGGTTAATAAATATGATAACCCACTGAATTTCACAAATCAAAACAAGACTTTCACACATCTGGAAACCAAACCAATTTCAAGGATTAGTTCATAGCGCTAAATTAATTTCTTTGTTTAAAACTCAAATTCCGCAAATAGGAAACATTTCTAGTCAGTATCTATGGATATCGCTCCATATTCAATTCAGGAATATGTTTGCCGCCGAGATCGAGTCATTCCAAAGTTGATTTAGGTGCGAAATATCAGCGCTAGTTCGCTAAACAAGGTCCTTGTGTAAGTAAATGATGATGAACAGATGAATAGATCACTTTTCCCGTCATTACCTTTTATACATCAAATCCTTGCATTCACGAAAATGACTGTCAAGATAAAGTAAAAGTATCTAAGAATCAAACTGAAAACTCCCAGGAAATCAGGGCCCTAGCTTGGGAGGATGAGGTCAAATAGATGGCTTTTCTGGTCAGTATCTGCGAAAACACCACGTAATTCCATTCATGAAACTGGTTGACAAAGTAATGTAAATTGTGAAAATGTTCCAGGTGTAAAACACTAAATCATAGCAGAAATGGGCTCTGACTTGAGAGAAAGACGTCAGATGGACTATGTTTCCGTCCATTTCTGCTGCAGATAATTGTTGAATTCACTGGAGTGATTAAAGAGACACTGGTAAGTAACATCTAAAGGAATTCTGTATGCCAAGGAGGGTGGGGACATCAATTCCTGCTGTGTAAGGCCCTGGCTTGCGAGAATGAGGTTAGAGAGGTTGTATCCCGATCTTAACAGTAAGAGGACCATTCAAAACGGCTATGGTATGTGCTAAATTTCTGCACAGTACACTGCACAACTATGATGAATTGTTCCCGCAAAGGAGAGAGAGAGAATTAAGGTTTAATGTCGCATTCAGCAATATTTCAGCTATAAAGCAATAATCAAATAAAATTCTAAGTAGACAAGCCAATAACTTAGTAATCCAACACATTAAAACATTAAACACATTAAAACTTACGTAACAAACCGATTTCTCTCAAATAACCCAAGACACAGTCCTCTTTTACTCGACCAAAAAGATCTTCCAAAGCAGTCGCTTGATAAAAATAATCTCTTACAATCTTAAAATCTATGCGGTTGATAAGAATATGTTTCACTGTGAGATCTTCATGGCATGGAATATACCTTGGGACTGGCTCTCTTTTTTAGCATGTTCGGGAGTTAATTGTGTATGGCCGATTCTACATTGCCTGATCATGGTTTGATCGAAACGTTTCTGGCTGTTCAAATCAGTATAGCCTACAGTTTGTCTAACTCATCTTCTAACAGATGTAGATGAGAAACAATAGAACAACTCTATATCAAACTGTCATGTCAGTTGCGCACATTGCATTACCTATTAGCCTTCATTGTGATAATTCACGGGAGTATTATGAACCGGCATAGCTCAGAGGGTAACAGTAACTCCACAGATTGGAGGGGTCCTGGGTTCGATTCTAATTATTCTTTCTCTCTCACAGGGGTTAAATACTATATTTTCATTGCATTATAAAACCAGTTGCGTATACAGTACTATCAATGAGACGACATAGCTAAGACAGTTATTGCAACTCCACGGATTGGAGGGTCATCGTTTAGATTCCTGCAGATCATGGCTAAATTAGTCTTCTTTTCAAAACATATTTCCATATATGCGAATTGCACGGGAGCTAAACTAAACATACATGTACCAAATTGTCATTTCTATGAGTTAAACAACATAATTCGGGTAAAGTTGGAGAGTTGTTTCCCTTACTTTTGAAACTTAATTGTTGCATTTGTTATGATGCATGATCTATAATTTGATACCAAGTATTATTCATTTATAATCATAATGATAATGCGACACTTGTCTGTATATTATCAATTTGTATATAATCTATATTGGGTCGATAAAATGATTACTAGAATTTGTGAACTTATTTTCTACTTATTAAGACAGTCAACTTTGAAAATGAACTGTATGCAAATTAGTTGAACCATGACAAGGTTGTGGCCAATCGTCTTTGGTATATACGCAATTCAAGTATCTGCTTCATACATATATACATATTACTGTTCAGTGAAAATGGTTTAATAGCTATTTGATACGTCAGCATTTTTTAGCGGCTGAGTGGTAGATGAAAACAGCTCCCTATTTCGTGATGTGAGAGAATTAAACTTGGATGAAAATAGTTTTCTATTTCATGATGTAAGAGAATTGACGTCTGAATGGGAACCAATGAACCAATTATTCATTCCCCCGAACATCTCAAAGAAGTTGCAAATGAATTCCAAAGTGCCTGAAGGCAGGATTGTCACGTGAGATCGGAGGTTGAAAAGTGTGGCAGAGATCACACTCTTGGCACATCCATATTTCAATCAGTCACAAGAAGAACAACAACAACAACAATGCGTGTCTCTTGTGGACCTGCATGCTGCAGTTAACAAATGAGAATACTCATACCAGATAATAAGCTTCCCCTTTAGTTGGGGCTGATAACACTGACCTGCAGCTATGGAAATAGGGTCTCTCTACAATGTGATAGCCCTCCACTAATGCTGCTATCACTTGGTGAGGTCAATCATTAGCACTGTCCCCCAACTTCAATGTTTTGATCAATGCTGTGAGGGCAAGTGTCTATATATTGGTTAATTAATGTGTGTTTGCTGTATGCAAATTTAAGGTGCAGGAACCAAACAGGTATGAGTCGACCAATTGAGTTTCAATCAGCCAGTCATTGTCTAATACTGGAAAGAATAAAGATACCAAGACAACCACTCAGCCATACGAAAATGTAAGCCCACTTTCATAACTATGGTATAACATTGAAAAATACAATGGTTTCTCAACAATTTGATCAGTCATACCACTCTGAAATTATAATTATTGTATCTATCTATATAAGTAACACAATCCTGACAATGATATTATAAATGTGCTCAGTCCTGCTTATCTACATCTACATGTTATGGAGTTCTACAATTATGCACTCTTGCTTGCCACATGAACCCCCGATCCAGCAAAAACTGTGAGAGAGGGCGATAACCTTCAACTCAATCATACTGATGTGCCATATAATTACTATGTGGAAGAATATTTTGAAGAACAAGACCAAAGATGTCAGTATGATAATTATTCACATCGATATGTCATTAAAAGCTCTTACAAATTTACCAGATCTTGAAAATACTGATTAGATTTATTTTATAAAACACAGGAAAGAAGCAATCACAGATTGCTTAATTGTATGCCCCCCATTTCGCTTTCGTCCGACACTGCCCCGCCATAATGTGCTGTTGTGTATTGGTTGGATAATTTGGATAATTATAAAATTCTGTTTCAGTCCTTTCAGTCCTTTTTTTCTCCATGCCTCGCATGATACATATTCCATCAAATCGATCGACCAACATATGATCAGTGAACTTTAAATTTTGCACCCAATTCACCCTTTTTGGGGCAATTTCATACTTCGGGACCTATGTGGTCTGCTTTGGAATGTAGAATAACATCGGTTTAATTGGAAATAGGATGATTTTAATTGGTCGATCAAGGACTAATTTTCATGAATATCAAAACTCTGCTTCAGTCACTTTCTTCACCTTGATTTATTTGTAAGCTTATAATGTGTATTCCAAGTATCAATCCAGCCTGCGCAAAATATCCCATTCACTAAGGTTTGAGGAACAAAACGCCATAACTCTTGAAAATATAACCTCAACGCAGAGAAACTTCACGCTGCACAAATACAGGGCACTGACCACATATCATGCAAATTGCTCCTGGGCAAATATTGTCCATACAATATTAACCAAGATCCAACCCGGACAAGTCCCAATTCACGAAGATTTAAGGAACCAAGGGCCATAACTCTTGAAAATATAAACGAAATGTGGAGGAAGTTCACGCTGCACAACCACAGGGCACTGACCACATATCATGCAAATTTTATAATTGTCCGTACAATATTATCCAGGATCCAGCCCGGACAAGTCCCAATTCACAAAGATTTCAAGAACAAAGGACCATAACTCTTGAAAATATACGAAAACCGCTGCACAACATATCATGCACATTTCATAATTGTCCATACAATATTACGAATAATACAGGGCAGGTAAATTGGGGACAGCGAGGGGTTTAGCATATACGATGAACAAATATATTAACGTGACGATCTCTCAAATTTGTTACTTAAGATAATAATGTGTGGCTTTCTATCATAACGAAGTCTTTATTAGTCTCTTATATTAATTCAAAAGATAATAAATTTGAGGAGCTTAATTCAGCTACTTTTCCATCATAACGAAGTCTTTGTTCGTCAATCAAATTTCTTCAAAATACCAACATTTAAGGAGCATAATGGTCGTTCCGCGTGATTTGTCAGTCCTGTGAGCTGAGCACATTGCAGTGATCATATTTACGTTGGAATGCGAGACTGCCACTTCATGGGGTGATCGTATCTGAGTTAGAACTTCCGATCGTAAACTTCCCGATAAAATGGGGGTGACCGTAATAGGAAAGGTGATCAAATATTTGGGATGTTTACCGTAATCAAGATCCAGCCTGGACAAGTCACAGAGATTTCATAAACCAAGGGCTATAATTCTTCAAAATATAACCGAAACTTGGAAAACACTTGACGCTGCACAACTACGAGGTACTGGCCACATTTCATGCAAGTTTCAGTCCTGTCCATCAAATATTAACTGAGATATTGCGCGAACAAGAAATTCGGACGGACAGACGGCCGGAAGGACAGACCGACGGACGGACAAAGCGATCGCTATATGCCCCCCTCTAGTTAGAGGGGGGGCATAATTATGTTCATTAGAAGATTTTGGAAATTTTCAAAATATACAAATAGTACAGAGAGATTTCTATGGGAAATTCCCATTATGCGAATATTGTACGGTTAATTCATCTATCACAGCAGCTCGTTTCCTATCGGAAACTTTTATAACAATGGGTAGTTCCATCTTGGGTAGCCCTTTAGGGAGTCGAACCACCAGGTCTGAATGATTCTCCTCATCTCGCTTGACACTGGCTAATGTGTTACAGTCGTGTAACACATCCACCGCTACATTTATGTGTTCTAAGGTGTTTGTAATAGCAAACCTATAACATTTTGCAAGACTGGGTGTTGTGCCCATCCTGTCCCCGAATTCCTCCTTTGATTTCAGACCCGAATTCTCCACTTTAATGTCCCCTAATTCTCCTAAGAAAACACGGATACCGGTAATGTGATCGGGCGTTGCATATTCAGTAGTCCGAAAAAATAAGAAAAGTCCAGTTTTTTTGTCCGCTTCTATGTCAGGCTTTCCTAAAAACTGGACCCTGCCTACAAGCCTTAATCGCTCTGTGGGTTGGTATTTGTTTTTACTGACCATGTGAACATTGGGTGTCAGCAGGGCGACGGCTTCGGTGCTGGGGAGAATGGAGCGTTCCTCCCTCCAGTAGCCCATCTTGACCCAGGCATCTGCACGGAACATCACTGTGTCCCTCTGCAGGACAAGGGGGTTGAGTTTTTCCTTAGATCGATGTCTGTACTGGTCCAGCTGATGTTGTAAATACTGATGGTCCAGGTCAAAGTATACTGTGTTTGGTCGGAATTTGTATGCTATATGCATGAGGTCAGAGACGATGGGGGTGTCCCCTGCTCCATGCCAAACGGTCAGCGTGCCACCCGTCACATCTGTCAGCCACTTGAGCTGAGGGATAGAGTTCTTCATGAGAGATAGACGTACATTGAATGTCATAGGCTGCTTCAATTCCCAGTTTGTGACCAACTCAAACATTTCCATAACCATAGTCCACTCATAGCCAGACATGGTCAGGTCCGTGTGATAGCCAGTCTTCCATCCCAGAGCTAATGTACACTCTGGGAAGAGGCGATGTACAGTTCGCAGAAAGCGGGTTGGGTCGATCGGCGGTACAGTGGAGTGGGGACCAGATAAAATGTCAGCACTTAACCAAACTGGTCTTATCAACTGTAAGAGAGAAAAGAGAGTTCTCTGTAATATGCAAAAACATCATCACATGTATTGTTTTTCACTTCAAAAACGAGAACAGAGCTAGCTGAAGTGAACAAAATTTCATGAAATAAAATGCTAGACAAATTTTAAACCGCTACACTGTATCAGGAGAAAAATTAACAGCTTTACATGCAACATTCTTTCAACGAAAGTTCCAACTAGAGGTTCCGCTTTGACCCTTGAGTTGCCGCTCTGGCATGAAGCCTATGCTGGTTGTTTTTTTAACAAAAACATACGTCTCCCCCATCCTCCCACCCTGCCTTGAATGGGCACATTATTTAAGGGAAAGTGCTATAAAATGAATGCAATAAGTATCTTAAACAAAGCTGCGTATCTAAAAATATTAATTACAAAGAAGCGATACAAGTAGATGAACGGATGGACAGACACCGGACACGGATGCATGCAAGTGAGGGGGCTATCCCACTGAAGCTTCCATCCAAGTGCGGTGAAATTCCGTCCAGTAGTTCTCAAGATATCTTGCAGACAAGGCCTGAATATACATGTACAAGTAGATGGACGGACGGACGGACACCGGACATGGATGAATGCACGCACATACACCAAAACCTAATCAAATGAGGGGGCTATCCCAGTGAAGCTTCTATCCAAGTTTGGTGAAATTCCATCCAGTAGTTCTCCAGATATCTTGCAGACAAGCCCTGTATATACATGTACAAGTAGATGGACGGACGGACGGACGGATACCGAACACGGATGAACGCATGCACACACACCAAAACCTAATCAAATGAGGGGGCTATCCCAATGAAGCTTTCATCCAAGTTTGGTGAAATTCTGTCCAGTAGTTCTCCAGATATCTTGCAGACAAGCCCTGTATATACATGTACAAGTAGATGGACGGACGGACGGACACCGGACATGGATGAATGCAGACACACAAACCAAAACCTAATCAAATGAGGGGGCTATCCCACTGAAGCTTCCATCCAAGTGGGGTGAAATTCTGTCCAGTAGTTCTCAAGATATCTTGCAGACAAGGCCTGTATATACATGTACAAGTAGATGGACGGACGGACAGACACCGGACACGGATGAATGCACGCACATACACCAAAACCTAATCAAATGAGGGGGCTATCCCAATGAAGCTTCCATCCAAGTTTGGTGAAATTCTGTCCAGTAGTTCTCCAGATATCTTGCAGACAAGCCCTGTATATACATGTGCAAGTAGATGGACGGACGGACACCGGACACGGATGAATGCACGCACATACACCAAAACTTAATCAAATGAGGGGGCTATCCCAATGAAGCTTCCATACAAGTTTGGTGAAATTCCGTCCAGTAGTTCTCAAGATATCTTGCAGACAAGGCCTGTATATACATGTACAAGTAGATGGACGGACGGACGGACACGGATGAATGCACGCACATACACCAAAACCTAATCAAATGAGGGGGCTATCCCAATGAAGCTTCCATCCGAGTTTGGTGAAATTCTGTCCAGTAGTTCTCCAGATATCTTGCAGACAAGCCCTGTATATACATGTACAAGTAGATGGACGGACGGACGGACACCGGACATGGATGAATGCACGCACACACCAAAACCTAATCAAATGAGGGGCTATCCCACTGAAGCTTCCATCCAAGTGGGGTGAAATTCTGTCCAGTAGTTCTCAAGATATCTTGCAGACAAGGCCTGTATATACATGTACAAGTAGATGGACGGACGGACAGACACCGGACACGGATGAATGCACGCACATACACCAAAACCTAATCAAATGAGGGGGCTATCCCAATGAAGCTTCCATCCAAGTTTGGTGAAATTCCATCCAGTAGTTCTCCAGATATCTTGCAGACAAGCCCTGTATATACATGTGCAAGTAGATGGACGGACGGACGGACACCGGACACGGATGAATGCACGCACATACACCAAAACCTAATCAAATGAGGGGGCTATCCCAATGAAGCTTCCATACAAGTTTGGTGAAATTCCATCCAGTAGTTCTCCCGATATCTTGCAGACAAGCCCTGTATATACATGTACAAGTAGATGGACGGACGGACGGACACCGGACACGGATGAATGCACGCACATACACCAAAACCTAATCAAATGAGGGGGCTATCCCAATGAAGCTTCCATCCAAGTTTGGTGAAATTCCATCCAGTAGTTCTCAAGATATCTTGCAGACAAGGCAAGGGGACGGACAGACATCCATCCAGAGAGACAGACAGACATCCATCCAGACAGACAGACAGACAGACAGCACAAACACTAGATGTCTCCCCCCAACATAGTTGGGGGAGACATAATTATTCGCTAGTGATTGGAAATTTATCAAATCATACCTCAGATTTTCTGTTCTTAAGTTTCTGTAAAGTGATCTCTACAGCGTCAATTGTATGGAAGTCCAGTTTTATGCCTTTCTTATATGCGACAACCTGTTGTAACCAATCATCAAATATGATGTCACTGTCTGTGCGCGGCGGCTCTGCCATCACAGGCACCAACTTCTGAGCCTCTCCCCCTTCAGCTTGCTGGAGGATGACATCAGCTTCTAGCATCATCACATTACCTGGGTGATAGAAACATGTCATCACATTACCTGGGTGATAGAAACATGTCATCACATTACCTGGGTGATAGAAACATGTCATCACATTACCTGGGTGATAGAAACATGTCATCACATTACCTGGGTGATAGAAACATGTCATCACATTACCTGGGTGATAGAAACATGTCATCACATTACCTGGGTGATAGAAACATGTCATCACATTACCTGGGTGATAGAAACATGTCATCACATTACCTGGGTGATAGAAACATGTCCAGGGCATGCATAAGTTTGAAAATTTGTCTTGCCCTTCGGGCAGCCAGTATCCAAAATTGGTTGTCCGAAAACAAATTCAGGATGTGTTTCCGCTCACATAATCCTTGTTGTATTTCTCCCTTATCCCTTATATAAAATATATATCCAAATGAATTGAATATTCCTCGATTCTACCCGCGGAGGAACTCTTCTAATTTTAGGTGTTTCTAGGAGTTTTCTTTTGGCGTGATACTGTGTTTTCAACATGGATGCCAATATGGATTCCTAGCAGTACGGTACGAGGTACTAAATGTTCTACATTATCCGAGATCGTCTCGAGTGATGCTGGCGAAGTCATTCACAGAACAGACTGTGCTGATTGGCTGAAAGTCTTGTCACTAGCCTACGAAGTATGGTCACACAGGAAGTCCCCAAACGGGGAAAGCCTGCGATCTCTGTCACAGGAAAATTTCGTATATATCAGCTATGTCATCGGTGAAAGATATGAAAGTACTGGAAGCGTTTCGTTCAGCAAATTATCCTAGTGAATTGACAAAAAACTACCGGGATGCTATATTTTATTGAAAGCTGAATCAGAATATGCAATTGCCCGTTGGGCAGGGGCTTCTAATTTTTACTTGTCCAAAATAATTTTCACTTGTCACGGGACATTGGGCTAGTGATTTTACGTACCCTGATGTCATCACATTACCTGGGTGATAGAAACAGGGCATCACACTACCTGGAAATTAGGAATTTCAACAGATTACCTGGGTGTCATCACATTATCTGGGTGATAGAAACACAGTTTGACATTATCTGGGTCATAGAAACATGTCATCAGAGTATATGGGGATTAGTAACGTGTCATCAGATTATCTGGCCAATGGAAACATGTCATCAGATTATCGGGGCAAAAGTAACATGTCATCAGATTATCTGGGCAATTGAAACATGTCATCAGATTATCTAGGCAATTAAAACATGTCATCAGATTATCTGGGCAATTGAAACATGTCATCAGATTATCTGCGCAATTAAAACATGTCATCAGATTATCTGGGCAATTGAAACATGACATCAGATTATCTGGCCAATAGTAACACATCATCAGATTATCTGGGCAATTGAAACATGTCATCAGATTATCTGGGCAATTGAAACATGTCATCATATTATCTGGGCAAAAGTAACAAGTCATCAGGTTATCTGGCCAATAGTAACACGTCATCAGATTATCTGGGCAATTGAAACATGTCATCAGATTATCTGGGCAATTGAAACATGTCATCAGATTATCTGGGCAATTGAAACATGTCATCAGATTATCTGGGCAAAAGTAACAAATCAGATTATCTGGCCAATAGTAACACGTCATCAGATTATCTGGGCAATTGAAACATGTCATCAGATTATCTGGGCAATTGGCACATGTCATCATTATCTGGGCAATATTAACATGTCATCATATTATCTGGGTAACAGTAACATGTCATCATATTATCTGGGCAATTGAAACAGGTGATCAGATTAACATGACATCAGATTATCTGGGCAATAGTAACATGACATCAGATTATCAGGGCAATAGTAACATGACATCAGATTATCAGGGCAATAGTAACATGACATCAGATTATCAGGGCAATAGTAACATGACATCAGATTATCAGGGCAATAGGAACATGACATCAGATTATCAGGGCAATAGCAACATGACACCAGATTATCAGGGCAATAGTAACATGACATCAGATTATCAGGGCAATAGTAACATGACATCAGATTATCAGGGCAATAGTAACATGACATCAGATTATCAGGGCAATAGTAACATGACATCAGATTATCAGGGCAATAGTAACATGACATCAGATTATCAGGGCAATAGTAACATGACATCAGATTATCAGGGCAATAGGAACATGACATCAAATTATGTGGGCGACACAAATGTCAAATTATCTGGATAATAAGAAGAGATTATCTCAGCAACAGATACACGTCATCACATTAACATATATATGCATTTACCTGACATGCCTGAGTAGGCTTAATTTGGGAACAAATGTGATGACCAAATTCAAAATGCAAAATTACAGTCACACACAAAGCATTTTATTGTCACCTGCAACTTAGTTAGGGGTGGGGGGAAGGGGACTTAGAAACACTGGTGTCTGTAATTCTGTTAGATTTCCTTGTCCGGACAATAAGTGATCGACTTCAAGCTTGGGGTGTGCCATGACATTGTTGGGAGGATGGTTGGGATTGTTTTTCAGCAATGTATCCGGGTTTTTTTTCAAGGACGTGCATCATCCAATAAGGCCACCGTCAGCCATATTCGATTGTCCGGACAATAACTGGAGTATGATTTCACTGATCTACTTCAAACATGGGGAGTGCCCGGTTGAGATTGTGTTTCATGAACGTGCATAATCCAATATGATCGCAATGCATTAGCGATAATGGAGTACAGTACATGTATGTTGCATTTTAAGAAGTTGGATCTTTTCGGGACAATAACTCTAGAACGATTCAATTGATTGACTTCAAACTTGAAGAGTGGCTTGACATTGGTGAGAGGATGGTTGGGATTGTTTTCAGTTACCTGTAATCCAAGATGGCCACTATCAGTCATCTTACATTGTCAGCAGTTGGATCACTACACATTTATTTTCCGACCAACTCAAGAACTATTGAATCGACTTCAAACTTAGAGAGTGTTGGACATCGGTGAGAGGACAGTTGGGATTGCTTTTCAGTTACCTGTGTAATAATGTAATGATATGGGATATCATCGACTGAACAAAATCGTCCACGGAGGTCCATGTCCCCTGCAGCAGCAATCACCATAACTGGTGCTGCTGCTTGGGACGTGGACCTATGGTCGAGTTTCAGTGGTCAAGTATGATGGTCATTTGCTGTATCAATTTGAAAAGATCTATTCTAGGTCTGTACCAGTTCTAACAAAGTGAACTTACTTTTCAAAGCATTCTCCAGTGCGATTTTGCTGTTGACTGCACGGGCCCAGGTTACTTTACTAGCATCATCGTTCACCTGTGTGAAGTACACAAGAGGGCTGACATCAGGTCCCACTTTTAACATTGGAATACTGTTACGCAGGAACTCTGGAATTAGACCTGAAACAGAGGAGAAAACAAGTTCTGGAAATCAATTTGTATCCAATGTACCCAAATGATGCTATTCATGCTTATGGCCTTCAATTTTTGAAGAAATCCACAATGACAGGTCTGTTTGAGGAAGCAGGTGTGTAGGTACCGGTAGGTAGGAAATCATTTTTTCCCTTTTTAGGTATTCTCAAGTTATTCTGGATCTCCACAGTGTTGGCCACATCTGCATCAATTTGATCATTGGAAAAACTTCTTTCATCCCAGCTGAGGACCTTTTTCCAAACCTATGGTCATGATGGTACCATGGAGAAATGAAAGGAGCATCAAAATGAACTTTTATACGGTACGGGTTATAGCACACAGAGATCCAAACACGCCATCTGTGACTATCATTATCAACCGAATTATTGATTGGAACAGTTGTGGCTATAGGCTTTTTCTATAATTCATTTGATCAGATTTGGTGTCAGCGTAGGCGTACATCATTGGATGTCTAGACTAAATTAACACTGCATGGGGCACAGTGTCAGAACCTGGAGACGGTATCTTCCAGATATTCCATCCCAGGATTTTATCCTCAGAGTAGGTGCTTCACAAATTATGTTGCAGACTACAACAACAACAACAACTTTGCTAGCGAGAAGATAGATGAAGAGGGGATCATTTCTTTGAATTTTACCTCCGTTAAATCGAACCCAAACAAACAAAAGGAATGCGCCAACTACAAACTGAATTAGCATCAATCGTTTCATCGGTCTTGGCACCACATTGAACATCTTCACCGCGGGGTGCGTAACACCCCCAGCCATGTTTTTGAAATTTTCCAAATTAAATCTCGTTTTAAGTCATGTGACCAACATGTTCAAGGCATTTATCTTGTAGTCTTGAAGGTCTTCGTCCATTATAGAGATTCTTGAAATAAAGATTGGTCAAACCAAATTATTTAAAGTAAAAGTCTATCAAGTTTTAAAGTTGAGATCTTGCCGTGCACGGACAAATCTCACGATGCACGAGACGTGATTCAAGATGGTCGTATACATGCGACAAATGGAGATTTGCACGTTTGGCAAATATTCATGAAGATTTTGAAGTTTGTGTTAGTAGCGTTATGCTTCAATAATAGAATATATTTAGGAAGTTGTTTTTATTCTACTTTATATGACGAATTGGCGTTAAAACTTGTATTTATGATTTTACAAGTTACTGAAACACGTCCAGCCGAGCACCTGTCAAATTACCCGGTCACTAGTGTTGAAAACTGCACCTTTCGTAACACTTTGTTTTTACAATTATTCAATATCATTTTCATTCCTTCATACATCATTTCAGATACTTAGCTGCAAAAGATCAGATTTACTTCCAACTGCTAAGGTTTTTTTCTGAAAAACTAGACTATATTTGTCCAAAGAATATTTTAGAAAGAAAACACAAAATATCAATTATCATTACGGGCTTGGGATCGAATCTCGTGCAGGCGTTCAGAGCACGTGGTGACTTTCTATGTGGATTGCTTATGTGAAGTTTAATTTGTGTGTCAAAATTTCTACTTGGTATGATTGGAAGTATTATTATTTTTCAATCGTTTTCCGGGGCATACTTACTTCTGGTTTCCATCACACGGGAAGTCCATTTTATCGCCAACCAATATAGGTAACATGATTGATGACCATCATCATGTTCATTCCACGAAAGCCAGATGACAGTCCCATTTCGACAGCTGTGTTTATGTCATGTGACACAGGGCACAGTCATTGCTTTTCTTCGACCGCCCTTCCTTATCTCCGAACGAATGTTCACATTGAAATGGTGGCAAACTCACATTTCCAGTAAATCAGTGTCATCTTCCGGTTGAATTTTTCGTCATGAAATAGCACACAAATATACCAATCTACATATTTCTGAAACGAGTATTTCTTCAGGATTCCAAATATATTATTAAAATTAAAATCGGATAATTAGTGGACATGCTATCAGCTATTGATGGCCGAAGAGTTATACCTCCAATGACTGCCGATGATTTTCCGGAGGTAAAATAATCTCGTTTTTCGTCCAAATAACGACAGTCGCTGTTCAGCCTTTCATTGGGAACAGGTCAAATTATTTCTTGTAAAACTACTCAAATAAATTTTTTAAGTGCATGAACGATGATATTTACAACAATTCAGCATAAAATTGCGACTTTCGTCTTCTGTACGAGAATTGCTCTCTCTCGTCGGTTAGAGGTACCTTAAAGTTAAGTTAATAACTGCCCCCACATGTGCAGGGAAAGGTCACGTAACCCGCGAAACTTCTCCCAGGTAAGGGTCTTGATCCCAGCACTACCAGGTCAGTTTTTGTTTCTCTCGAGAAATTACTTTTATATAAAATTGAAATAAACTGTGAAAAGTGTACAAGATCTGATCCCGAAGCCGTAGCTGCAGAAAAATGTTACTGTTCAGTCTGAAACAGGCCAATAGACAAGTTGGCCAAGTCCCAAGTGGATACGATAGCCCAAGTGAGCTTTTCACCTAGAACCCACTTGTAGGATTGTGAAGACTATGCTTGTGCGCCGATTGTTGCACAGCCTGATAAATTGCAATCAGGAAATGTTACATCAGCGATCCGATGACCAATGATTTGACCACAGGCCCGCAAAACAAGAGATTTGGAAGGGGGGGGGGGGCGGTGGCATTAGGGTGAAGTGTCGAAATATGGGGCCTCTATATATAATTGAATTGAATTGAATTGAATACTTTATTCACCATACAGAAGCATGTGCATCAAATATTTAGCTAATTTATAATAATGATACATATGGCGGGAATAAAACCCTAAAGGGCTTGTTTTATCCCAGGAATTAATATATTAAGTAACAGTGTTTAGCAGTGAGAGTATAGTATATAATTTAACAGATTGGTGAATAAAGATAAGTAAAGATATAATATCAGTCATGGCATGAGGTGGACATATACTACGTATTCATGGGCAAAGATTTGGCAGTGACAGTCATGGCATGTGTAGTGGACATATTTCGTACATTATATAATATCCAAGTATATATATTTTACGTTAATACAGTAGATAGAAATAAATTAATATTAGGTGGTGGCATTATTATGACAGGGCCGATATACACACACGTGAGCAACAGACAAAATGCATATTCGAGACCATCTTAGACCATTGAATCAATAAGATGTTTCCTTACTTCTCGTTTGAATGATGATGTTGACGTTATAGATTTTAAGTTGGAGAACAAAGCGTTCCAGGTACGAGGGCCTTTCAGTTTGACGGTGAAGAATGAGAGTTGCGACGAACAGAGTTCTCTGTAAAGATTGAGATTTGAGTGCCTGGTCGGGTAATGGTGTACAGCCGACTGTTTAGTGAAGTAGGTAAGATACAAAGAGGGAAGAAAGACTTTGTGGTAAATGAATCTGTGAACAAATATTAAAGTGAGGTAATCGTTAATTTTCGTCAAAGGTAAGATATTTGTTTGCTTGAAAAGAGGCAATGTATGAGAATACTTATCACTCGAGCTAATTATCCTAATAAGTCGTTTTTGTAGTAAGACTAGTGGTTGTAGATGAGAAGGGAACGTGTTAGCCCAGACCAGATTACAATACGAAGTGTAAGAATAACCCCATGCTTTATATAAAAAAACATCAAGGTGAGGAACGGACTTTGGGTGAATCGAGAAATAAACGATTTATCGCCAAACAAAATACATCAGCATATTCTACAAGTATCACTTTATATATTTCCGTCGTCAAATTTTTGCAATTTTTTACCTTTGCCGGGCGATTCAAAATCCAACCAGACTGTTCATCCATCTAGGAACAGCCCGATTATGGCGGGCTTCGTTGTCAATTCTGATTGGTCAATCGCGCCAGCTGATCTGTGCGTGACCTTTCTTGCTGGAGGCGTGTTGCGCCTGACCAATCAGAATTGAGAACGAAGCCCGCCATAATCGGGCTGTTCCTAGATGGATGGACAGTCTGGTTGGATTTTGAATCGCCCGGCAATGGTAAATATATAAAGTGATACTTGTAGAATATGCTGATGTATTTTGTTTGGCGATAAACCGTTTATTTCTCGATTCACCCAAAGTCCGTTTCTCACCTTGATGTTGAGGGTTATATATAGAGGCCCCATATTTTGACACTTCACCCTAATACCACCGCTCCCCCCCCCCCCCACCCACCAAATCTCTTGCTTTGCGGGCCTGTGGATTTGACAAAACCTGTTTTGCATGTTCTGGCGGAAGACCCGTCGTCCACGAGGTCCCCGAACAACACAAATGATTGGAACGAGTCGTAAGAGCTGTAACCATATTATAGCCATTAACCGAAACGCAAAGGCTTTTAGTGGGATTGAGACCGTTTTTTGAGAACCGTTATGATACCGTACGGTATTATCACTCAGTGATAGATGGTTTTGAATTTCGAAAAATATTTTAACAAATATATATCAATTTGTGTATTTTCAATTCTGGTTTATAACTTCACAAGTTCTAAATGCACACCCAAAGCCTGTTTTATTGAACTATCCGTATCTGATTTGGCTGTTTCTCTCTTGGACACTGAAGAGGAATTCTGGAAATGAATTAGAACACGGCCGATTTGTACAGAAAAGAATATGTCTTTATTTTATGCTTATATTCTATTGAAGGGTTGACGTATACGGAGAAACAATAAATTGGCAATGTATGGTGGCCTCGGCTATATAGGTCGATGATTTGACAGTCTCAACTTCAGACTTCAAACTATATGTATTGCTAGGTGAATGGTGTAAACTAGTTTATTGAACAGAAAATCATTTGGCTTGTATCTGGAGCTAGTTTCATTAAATTATAGTGTACATTTATTGAGAATTCTACTTCTAAGTCGCTTGACTTTGGTCTGGGAGAGTCGACTCCAAAAATGAACGGAAGAAATAAAATAAAATTTGGGGCGGGCGAATATTTTGGGGCAGGCGGTGATGCTAAACAGGAAACTTTTTTTAACCAGCCTTAGGACATATTAATAGAATGAACAAAGTTCGTAGAAATCTTTCTTCCTAAAACCCTGTAAATCGTCTGTAATCTTTGAAACATTTTATAGACCCGCTCTTCCACTTTCCCGGGAAGAAAAAAAAATGAGGAACTCGATGGGTGTCACCCGCCTGTGTTACACAGTACGCTCGGTCAACACGCGGGACTTATTTTTTTTTATGTCAGCTAAGCGACCCTCTAATTGTTTTCTGTTTGAACACCTGACTAACGCTCTGCTAAAATTTGTGGTTTTGATGGTGATTTCACGTTTTAAGCCCAGTACTTCCTTTACTAGTTGTGATCATTTGGCTTGTTGTACGCTTCAGTGCTACATGTTATCATGATCTCGTGATAAATAAGTACCTTTATTTATTTGTTTATGACAAATTTTTTTTAAACTTATCAATCCTACCACATTTGGCCATTTGGCCAATTACATTTACTCTAGTGACAGGAATTTTGCGTGTTTGCGCGCAGGTGAGCTTTCAGTCTCACTAGAAACGAAGCTCTGAATTCTGATAATGTTGGGGCTGGGATAGGGGGACGAAATGGCGATTGTCTTGTGGTTAAGGAGTTGCATGGGACAACCTTGACCATGACTACCAACTTTGACCCCTCTTTTGACCCCCCAGAATTGCACATCTGGCGACTGTGACTACCCCCCAACCGAGGGACTTCTTCATGCTGAGAATTTATCAAGAACTCGAGTCCAGTCATTATCGACTTCTGTGGATTTGGCGAAGAAGATTTCTTCTAAATCTGCTACAATTACTCCACTTACTTGGTTGTCGGTAGTGATTATACTCCCCCGGAGCTTCCACTTCTATGACATTCGCGCATGCATCTTCCTGTATGTCGTCTACTTCCTACTTTAGTCTATCTACTGCGTATGATTCCACCCGTTCTGTCGATGATTGTTAACAGGTTGGCCTATCAGTACACAGCCCCCGGCATATTCTCCTTTACCCGGCCGTGCGGCGGTGTTTAGGCCATCTTCATACCCTGCAGTAGCTTCCTAGCTTGACCACAACCTGTACCACATCGTATGATGTCACCTATTAATTATGGTATTACATCACAGCCAACTTCCGGTGCAGCAGATGTTCACCTCTGTACTCCCTCTCCTCGGCCCTTCCGGTATTCTGTACCGTATCATGCACAGATACCAAGACGGCGAGTTGCCTAGATGCCTAGCTAGACCGGTTCTGTTTTGCTTTACTTCGCCTTCGGACCAGCAGTATCCACCTCCAGCGACAATTATTTCCGGCAGCCTGGCTGATCGGTTTAATAGATTGTCGGTGGACTTCACAGAATTTCAACGAGATATGTTGATGCCTCCTCCGCCTGCATCAACACCACTTCCGGTGCCGCAGTGGGCCGGCTATCAACCTTCCCCTGTGGCATGATCAAGACGCCCACATCCTTTATCTTTTTCATCCCAGCATTCGCTGACTCGATCTATCACCACGTTTCGCTATTGTGCAGCAACCTTTTGTGCCTAGGTTCCCGTCTATGGTTCCAGTAGCTTACGCTGATAGAGAACAAAATCAACTGATCTTTCTATTTGATGCCGATGCCGCTGCGTCGACGACCCATTATTCAGATACTTTCGTCTGTACGAACTATTTCCGGATATGACTCTTCCACTGACAGTGGGACCGCCAAGAGCTGCGATGTCTGACCTTAGACAAGAGCCTTCTCAGCGCACTTCTCTTCCGCCTTCTAGAGCTGTCTCCGAATGTGCTGATCATATGCGAGCTGCCTTCTTTCTTCCCAAGACCCAGGAACAAAGGCAGTGACTCCAGCAATTCAGATCTTTATTCAAGAGATCAAATGGAGTATTCTCGCTTGAGAGACCGGTCTTCCAGTCTTACTCAGTACATGGCTCTCCGTGGCATGATCGAGCGATTACTCAAGCGCCGGATTTCGATCAGTTTTTAGGAGTCGCACCGCCCAAGAAAGATATTCCTTTTTCAGTATGTCAGATATGTCTCTTGGAATTACAACACATATAAGGGAAGTGGGAAGAGGTGCCGACATACTGACAGAGCCACATGACTTCACAGTATAGTCTTCTGGACTCTCCCCCCGCTACTGGAAGACACATCATGACAGGAGGTAGCGATTACTTCCCATCTGGATTGGTTCCTGTATGCCATTTGAACGATCCTTAATCGTATACCTCGGACATCATCAGCTTGTTTCATTCCGGTTTCCATTGAAGATGTCAGCTTGGTGAAGGACTTCCTGACAGCTGCTGCGCATGCAGACACTGATCTAATGACTTCATCTGCCTTTATGTCAGCTATGTTTGTACACCTCTCACTGTTCCAGGCCATCTGCCTCATTTCTGAAGAAATTCTTCACTCTCTGTTGTTGGAACAACGCGTTGCGGCATTTTGGTGCCAGCTCGCCACATACCTGGTCACCTGTATGTCCTGGCAGACTGGTTGTCCAGGCCCAATCAGATAATCTCGACCGAGTGGCAGCTTCACGAATACGTCCTGGTTCAGATGTCTCGGATATGGGAGACGCCGAATGTGGATCTGTTCATCAACCATTGGAACCATCTACTGCCAGTTGAAGATCTTTGCTGCCTGGTGTTCTAAACTATGAATTGTGCCAACCACTGCCTCTGTTCAACAGGTAGCAGACTTCCTTTTGCATCTGCTCCATGACAGGCAACTTGTTCCCTCCATGGTCGACGGCTATCAGTCCGCTATCTCTAGGGTACTCCAACTGTCCACAGGTGTCAACCCATCGCTCGACGTTAGCCTTCGTGCCATAATTCGTTCCTTTCAAGTAGAAAGGCCAACTCCGACACCGCAGCTCCCCAAATGGGATTCGGCTCTCGTTCTTAGGCAGCTTTTTGAACCTCCTTTGAACCCATCGCCACTTGTGAGATTAAGTATCTCATCTGCAATCTGACAGTTTTTCTGATCGCGTTCGCATCTGCTGCATGCGTTGCAGAAATCCATGCTTTAAACTTCACGTCTGAGAGATATAACCCTGAGTAGACCTGGGTGGCATTATCAACTCTCCCAGAGTTTGTCACTAAAAACCAGTCACTTTACGACTCACTTCCATGAGAATTCGTCATCCCTGCTCTGTCCAACATCTTATCAGTGGGCATTAATGATGACAGAGTTATGTGCCCTGTAAGAGCTCTCGCATGTTATCTACCACATGTTAATGAGCAAAGCAGAGCGGGTATGTCTGTTTATCCCTTTTGGCCCTTCATCAAAGCAGGAGATATTTAAAAATACTGTAGCTTCTTGGCTTGCTAAAGCTATTCATTTTGCATACACGGGCATACCTGTAGACTAGACATGCTAGAGGCTATACTACACTCTCCAAGGCATCTCCGCTCATGAGGTCAGGGCCATGGCAGCATCCTGGCCTCTATGAATCCGTGAACAATGTTATGAGGGCCTGCTACTGGAGGAGTAATGTCACCTTTGCTAACTCACTGCCTCCAGGATCTGACGCTGATGAGCTGGGATGTCCACACCCTGGACTGCTGTTGGCTGCCCATGCCATTGCTGACCTGTCCATCAATATGCACTAGACCTCCTAGTGTTTTTACCAGTTTTTAACAAAAAAAAGGGTTGGAAAAGGAGATTATGTTCTAGTGCTTCTGTCAGCTTGTACACCTGTCTCCATTTCGGGGTCAGGTGATTTATGGCAATCGATAATCTCGCTGACTCCTGTTTTCCTCTTTTTGCCCATGCCGAGATTCCTCTCTTTCCGACCACTGTTTTCCCTTCGTCCTGTGATATTCTAGTGATAAGGTATGTGAAGGTAAGTTTTACAGCATAAGAAATTTATATTTCTCAAACTTACCTTCACATACCGTGATTACCCTCCCAGCCTTCCTACTTTTAGGTTATTCACACTGCGTTGGAATAGGAAAGAAGAAAGTGACGTAGCAGATCAGAGAGGATTCTGAATATTCGCACATGGGCATGGGGGGGCCACAGGGAATGTGGTAATATAATTACAATGATCCATCACATAGGAAAACAGTAGCAATAAGGTATGTGAAGGTGAATTTAAGCTTAGAAATATGAAAATTGATATTCAAAACACATGAATGCCTTGCACCTTTGGAAAGTTTGTGCATGACCAAGATCTTGCGCATGATCAAGATTTTTCCTATTTATATTCAAATGGCAATACTTAACTTTAGGCAACTTTGGAGAGGAATTCTGCAAACATTCCACAAATTTCACAAGCTATCTTTGCAGTTGTTGGGATAAATAACAAATCCATGCCACAGTATTTAGTCTCGGGTGACATCAAGATGGATTTTTTCTTCTTTCAAGTTAAAAAAAATCGGTTAGAAAATTAATAGAAGTAAAGTACTGCCATTCAGTGTATGTTGCAATCAATCACAACAGAATAACAGGTCATTCATTTAGGAAAATGAAATAAAATCGCTCATAACAGGCTTAGAATAAAGCTGATCTTGTCAAAATTGGACTGGCCATGAAGGGAAGTGTTTTGGAATGGTCAGTTATTTTTATAGTTTCCATCATGTCCATACACTTCAGTGGTTTGTTTTAGAATATAAATCGATATTATACGATATAATATCATAATTATCTTCTAATTTTGCAAGAACCCTGCAGGTTCATGTAATCGTTCATCCCTCAGTAAATGGGAAGTGAATGCGTCATGGTCAGAACAAAAACAAAATTATTCATATCTTCGAGTTCCGAGTTTGTATGTGTGGAAAGTGGCTTTATCTGCAGCCTGTTTGTCTTCGGTTAGTTTGTCATTTCAGCTATAGACAAATGTGGCGACATTTTCTTATAGAGAGTGTGGCCACTTAAACCAAGGGCATTTGTTGTTAGGCCAAATATGGAGTGGCCTTACAACACACACGCTTCTGATTGGCGGAGATGACCGAGTGTCGGTGCCTAACCCCTGTAACCTCTGCTTCAAACAGAGCAAAGCGATCTTTTATTGGCTAAAAGAACAGAGCAAAGCGATCCTTTATTGGCTAAAAGAACAGAGCAAAGCGATCCTTTATTGGCTAAAAGAACAGAGCAAAGCGATCCTTTATTGGCTAAGAGAATATGCAACATCATCAATGGATTTGTATGATCAGCAAAGCCGTTTAGCAGGGTTCACGATGGTAGAAGAGTAAGGGGGAGGGAAGGGTCTGGTAGTGAGGATGTAAATTGTGATCGTAGGTCCTATCTTCAAAATTTAAACTGTTACATCTCACTCTGAAACTGTTTAACATAGCTGATACTTTTACATCCACAGTATAAATAATTTGAAGGGAGGAGTACGGAATAATAGATTTATAGTACTTCAGCACCTTGTAGAAGTCCAACCATGTACTTTGATTATATGTATTCCATTGCCTCTGCTTATATACTACATTTATTCAATAGGCCTACATTAAAACTGAATTTATTTGTTAAATTTGATGATTTCAGGCGACCAGTATTATTAATACTGAGCAATATTAGAGGTGCGGCCTAATGGATTACACTGCTCAAAACATAGAAGCTGTGAGTATTGCTTGTAATTGAGAATTATCCATCTACCATTATTTACAGTGCACAATCGAAGAAAGTGATTATTCAATAGGCCATATCATGTACATATTCAGACCATATGATCATTTAAAAGACTTCAATCAGATATCAGCCATCCGGGTTAATTCATTTTCTGGTGATTGTTTGCAGGCAGTGCAGCAGTTTTATTTTGATGCTAGTCTTCAACAGGAGGTCCACAAATGGCTGACTCTAGCCCAGGTCTCTCAGGAGGCTTGGTCCTTCAGCTGGGAACTGCTCAGTTCTAACAAGGTATGGTCGTATGTGCTGTCATCATGGTGTGAGCTTCTAGCCAACTATGGACAGGACTTCATGTTCATTTGTGTAATATAGATAGCACTTGTCAGAATTTGAAGTGAAGTATCTATTTGCAAACAAAAAAAAGTCTTCAGAATTCCTAGTCCAAGCTGAAAATAAGCCCAGCATAATGTAATATAATGAGATATCACCTTGAATTACGCAGGTCATGGTGTAGTTTAGTCTTTGCTCAGAACTCCTGTTCCATTTAATGGATGATGTATTATAGCAGGTATGAAAGCATACTAAAATGGGGTAAGAAACTGCTACAACAGTCTGTTACTTATTCAGTACTAAAATGGGGGATATTTCGCTTCCTGGGTTTACCGCATACCCAATCCTCCCTCTGGCACTGAAGAGCGGTATGCAGGGGAGAACAGCAGGAACTATCAATCACAAACCAGGTGACGTCATAGTTCTTCTAGGTAAAACAAGCGCATGTGCGAAGCATACGCGAAGAATGACTAGATTTTAAACACAGTATCTGGTAAAGTGATTCGGTGGCCGAGTGGGTTAGAGAGGTTCGGCTGTCGGCACAAGGGTCGCGTGTTCGCCCCCACTCAGGACAGACTGTAGTAGCAGGGTGTTAGCTGGAAATGGAGTGCTACCATACCTCATTATAGATACAACTGTCTTATAATTGTGTTGTTTTTTCAGAGTGTGGAAGTCCAGTTTTTTGGAGCCAGTACACTCCATGTGAAAATATCCAGATACTGGTGAGTGCACAGTCCTGTATATGTACCAACCCTCACAATTAGCCACAGCATTCAGCAATTGCCGAGGTAAATGCTGTGGTATTATTAGTTTACCTCAGCAATTTTTAACATTGCATTAAATGGGAGTTATTTTGATGCCACAGTATTTTTACTGAAGAGAATTGTCTGAACTGTGAAAGCTGTGTACAGTGTAGTTTTATGTAAACAAAATTATGTTTGTATGGAATCTGAAGCATCTGTTAACTCCATGATCTGACAGAATAATGTATAGAATCAATGCTTGTCCATGTAGGCCTGTATAAAATGAGGAATAGTTTTGTTTTACTTCTATTGAACGAAATTGAAATACAGGTAGAAAAGAAAAGTATATAGAGTTACCATATACCTTTGGTCCTCTATGCACAGTATTCATCACAAAATCAAAGTGTTGACACAATCGAGACCAACAATCAAGATTTTATGGAAATAGATTGAATACTCTATGGACTGAATTGATATGTTCCTTGATGTCCGATTATTGAATTGAAATTTGTTGTTACCTGTGGGAACAGAAGCTAGAATACATAATCTCACATGAAAATCTTATTTTCATAATCGATATCAAACTTTCTAGACATGCTATCAGATGTTCCGCGTTCTTCTGTTGTCATAGTGTGCCACTTTCTAAACGGTTAGAGTAGCGCTCTCTGACTGCATAATTTAGGTCGAAAAACATGGCTAGCATGCACATTCAGTCAAAGGATGCTAGTATCTGCATAGGAGAGAGATGGAAAATGCATCTATTATGTCTTTATATAGAAGAATTGGGAACAAGTTAGTTGCACAACCATTTGAAAAGAGAACAAGGTACAATGTTCTGTTTAGATATGACAACCTGAGCCCACTCCGCTCTATTTCGTAATATATGATGCTAATTGGCTGAAAGCCATGTACACAAAATTTGCTAGCTGGATTTCTAACCCCAATGTGATCAGAGAGTATATCTGACAGGAGGAGGTATACAATCTGATGCCATGAGAATGGTGATCCTAAGCCATGGCTTCTTTGAATGGCTGGTCAAGGGGGATGTCATAAGATTGTCTAGTCAGGTGTTCCAGTCCTTGTTTGTGGATATGGGAAGCTATCTGATCTACAGACCATACATTTTATGGGACTGATGATGTAAGGTGAAAGGTTACAACCAGCCCCATCAGAATGAATCTGATTTTTATGGCAAGCAAAATTTGATAATAATTTAGGTGAGCCATGAACTGCTCTCCTGAATTTAGATATGATGTGAGAAATAGGGATGTGTGGGGCCTCTCATGATGGCAGGAGCTTCTGGTAGTGGAACCTGGCCCCTATAAATGTTGAGTGTCAAAAGGAATGAGGAACCATATGGTATAAAGATTGTGATATGCTACTGCTTTGAATGGGAATTGTGTATTGAAGTCAGTTTGCTCTGTGACTCGAGGACTTTTGTTATGGTGCGTTAACAGGAAGGAAGTCCCGCCTGACCAGTATGAGAGTTTGCGAAGTCGCCTCTTCGAGAAAATATTCCAGTTTGCTGCGGGTCCAAAAATGGTGCTGACGAGACTCTGTTTAGCAGTGAGTGTTCGTCCATTCCAACTTTTACGTGTCACAGTCTAAAATATATTTTCCTGTCAAGGGATGTCTGAGCCAAGCATGCCATGTTCTGTAAAGCAGTACAATTCATTGCCAAGCCCAGTGTGGTACTTTCAGATTTGTGCTGTATCAACTATTGTAAAGCCCTAGGGTCAGAAAATGCACCAAACTTCATAGAAACGAGACCTGGGGAAAATCTTGGTGCAATGTTCCTTGATTTAAGAATAAAAACAAGGTCCTGAATTTTACATGTAGTTTGTGAAGTTATGTTACAAGAATGCCATCATTGTAATCCCTCCAATACGTTCAGAAATGCTAGTTACAGGGATGGAAATAACTCCTGCCCTCCTGCTCAAGACAACCTAGAATTTACATGAGGAAGTTTTAATTGCCCCTGTACCTGTCTGTTTGCGACCCCATTTTTCCTCAGAAGTATATCACCAACACATGTTGTAAGGGATCAGCTAAAACTGCTATGGGCAACTTTCAATGTCATTTACCTGAAGAGCAAGTTGAAAGTCTTAATTATTTTGGCCCCTCTGTATTATTTGTTCCCTTGTTGTAAGTTTTCCGGTTCATTAAGTGTAATTCTAGAGCATCAATCTGTAATTGATTAATCTGTCCACAATTGTTCCAGCGATCCATATCAATTAACACAATATAAATAGCTATACCTATCGGATATAATACCATGCTACTATGAGATGAAGATTCTCCCCAATATTTTTTAGTGGAAATGTACAGTTCGTAATTTCAGAATAGAATTAGCTGAAAAGTCTGTCATAACGATTTTAATCATTTGATGTTGACAAATATAATGAATCGGCTTGTATAGCAGATATATTCATCACCATTGCATGTGGTTGTATTTTCAGATGTCCTCGCTGACCCTGCATAGCATGCCAGAGGTGTGGCCAGAACCCATCCAGAACATGATCAGTATGTTCCAACAGGAGAACATACCACATCTCAATGTAGGTACCAGGGCATGGGGGTTCTTGTCATGACATCATAATTCAAGTTAGTGCCCTTTCCTGTTCCTAATCTTGAATCCCATTATCAGGAAAAGGGTTAATTCTGAAATCTGAGGAACTGGTTCGCTGGTGATGCCTGACCCCTAAATCAACTATCATGTTAATCTGAGATAGTAGTAATAGCTGGTGATGCCTGAGCCCTAAATCAACTATCATGTTAATCTGAGATAGTAGTTAGCTGGTGATGCCTGAGCCCTAAATCAACTATCATGTTAATCTGAGATAGTACTTAGCTGGTGATGCCTGAGCCCTAAATCAACTATCATGTTAATCTGAGATAGTAGTTAGCTGGTGATGCCTGAGCCCTAAATCAACTATCATGTTAATCTGAGATAGTAGTTAGCTGGTGATGCCTGACTCCTAAATCAACTATCATGTTAATCTGAGATAGTAGTAATAGCTGGTGATGCCTGAGCCCTAAATCAACTATCATGTTAATCTGAGATAGTAGTTAGCTGGTGATGCCTGAGCCCTAAATCAACTATCATGTTAGTGTTAGCTGGTGATGCCTGAGCCCTAAATCATCTATCATGTTAATCTGAGATAGTAGTTAGTTGGTGATGCCTGACCCCTAAATCAACTATCATGTTAATCTGAGATAGTAGTTAGCTGGTGATGCCTGAGCCCTAAATCATCTATCATGTTAATCTGAGATAGTAGTTAGCTGGTGATGCCTGAGCCCTAAATCATCTATCATGTTAATCTGAGATAGTAGTTAGCTGGTGATGCCTGAGCCCTAAATCAACTATCATGTTAATCTGAGATAGTAGTTAGCTGGTGATGCCTGAGCCCTAAATCATCTATCATGTTAATCTGAGATAGTAGTTAGCTGGTAATGCCCGAGCCCTAAATCAACTATCATGTTAGTGTTAGCTGGTGATGCCTGAGCCCTAAATCATCTATCATGTTAATCTGAGATAGTAGTTGGCTGCTGATGCCTGACCCCTAAATCAACTATCATGTTAATCTGAGATAGTAGTTAGCTGGTGATGCCCGAGCCCTAAATCAACTATCATGTTAATCTGAGATAGTAGTTGGCTGCTGATGCCTGACCCCTAAATCAACTATCATGTTAATCTGAGATAGTAGTTAGCTGGTGATGCCCGAGCCCTAAATCAACTATCATGTTAATCTGAGATAGTAGTTAGCTGGTGATGCCCGAGCCCTAAATCATCTATCATGTTAATCTGAGATAGTAGTTAGCTGGTGATGCCCGAGCCCTAAATCAACTATCATGTTAATCTGAGATAGTAGTTAGCTACTGATGCCTGAGCCCTAAATCAACTATCATGTTAATCTGAGATAGTAGTTAGCTGGTGATGCCCGAGCCCTAAATCATCTATCATGTTAATCTGAGATAGTAGTTCGCTGGTGATGCCTGAACCCTAAATCAACTATCATGTTAATCTGAGATAGTAGTTAGCTGGTGATGCCTGAGCCCTAAATCAACTATCATGTTAATCTGAGATAGTAGTTAGCTGGTGATGCCCGAGCCCTAAATCAACTATCATGTTAATCTGAGATAGTAGTTGGCTGCTGATGCCTGACCCCTAAATCAACTATCATGTTAATCTGAGATAGTAGTTAGCTGGTGATGCCTGAGCCCTAAATCAACTATCATGTTAATCTGAGATAGTAGTTAGCTGGTGATGCCCGAGCCCTAAATCAACTATCATGTTAATCTGAGATAGTAGTTGGCTGCTGATGCCTGACCCCTAAATCAACTATCATGTTAATCTGAGATAGTAGTTGGCTGGTGATGCCTGAGCCCTAAATCAACTATCATGTTAATCTGAGATAGTAGTTAGCTGGTGATGCCCGAGCCCTAAATCAACTATAATGTTAATCTGAGATAGTAGTTGGCTGCTGATACCTGACCCCTAAATCAACTATCATGTTAATCTGAGATAGTAGTTAGCTGGTGATGCCCGAGCCCTAAATCAACTATCATGTTAATCTGAGATAGTAGTTAGCTACTGATGCCTGAGCCCTAAATCAACTATCATGTTAATCTGAGATAGTAGTTGGCTGCTGACCCCTAAATCAACTATCATGTTAATCTGAGATAGTAGTTAGCTGGTGATGCCCGAGCCCTAAATCAACTATCATGTTAATCTGTGATAGTAGTTAGCTGGTGATGCCCGAGCCCTAAATCATCTATCATGTTAATCTGAGATAGTAGTTGGCTGCTGATGCCTGACCCCTAAATCAACTATCATGTTAATCTGAGATAGTAGTTAGCTACTGATGCCTGACCCCTAAATCAACTATCATGTTAATCTGAGATAGTAGTTAGCTACTGATGCCTGACCCCTAAATCAACTATCATGTTAATCTGAGATAGTAGTTAGCTACTGATGCCTGACCCCTAAATCAACTATCATGTTAATCTGAGATAGTAGTTAGCTACTGATGCCTGAGCCCTAAATCATCTATCATGTTAATCTGAGATAGTAGTTAGCTACTGATGCCTGAGCCCTAAATCATCTATCATGTTAATCTGAGATAGTAGTTCGCTGGTGATGCCTGAGCCCTAAATCAACTATCATGTTAATCTGAGATAGTAGTTCGCTGGTGATGCCTGAGCCCTAAATCAACTATCATGTTAATCTGAGATAGTAGTTAGCTGGTGATGCCTGACCCCTAAATCAACTATCATGTTAAATGCTCTAATAATTCAGTCACAGGAAGTCAAATTTTCACCATAAAATCAGGGGGATGATCAACTGTAATAGAACAGGAAGTCAACAAAATTGTGTAAAGCATGCAGATAATCCATTATTTCTTTGTTATTTTAATGATTTTAGAGGGTGATGAAATTTATTAGAATGACTGGTTGAATTTTGTCCACAAACATGAGGGTGACTGACTGATGAGAGAATATACTCTGTACCTGAGAATATACACTGTACCTGAGAGTATACACTGTACCTGAGAGTATACACTGTACCTGAGATATACACTGTACTTGAGAGTACACACTGTACCTGAGAATACACACTGTACCTGAGAATATACACTGTACCTGAAATATACACTGTACCTGAGAATATACACTGTATCTGAGAGTATACACTGTACCTGAGAGTATACACTGTACCTGAGAATATACACTGTACCTGAGATATACACTGTACCTGAGAATATACACTGTACCTGAGAATATACACTGTACCTGAGAATATACACTGTACCTGAGATATACTCTGTACCTGAGAGTATACACTGTATCTGAGAGTATACACTGTACCTGAGAGTATACACTGTACCTGAGATATACACTGTACCTGAGAATATACACTGTACCTGAGAATATACACTGTACCTGAGAATATACACTGTATCTGAGAGTATACACTGTACCTGAGAGTATACACTGTACCTGAGAGTATACACTGTACCTGAGATATACACTGTACTTGAGAGTACACACTGTACCTGAGAAAACACACTGTACCTGAGAATATACACTGTACCTGAAATATACACTGTACCTGAGAATATACACTGTACCTGAGAATATACACTGTACCTGAGATATACTCTGTACCTGAGAGTATACACTGTATCTGAGAGTATACACTGTACCTGAGAGTATACACTGTACCTGAGATATACACTGTACCTGAGAATATACACTGTACCTGAGAATATACACTGTACCTGAGAATATACACTGTATCTGAGAGTATACACTGTACCTGAGAGTATACACTGTACCTGAGAGTATACACTGTACCTGAGAGTATACACTGTACCTGAGAGTACACACTGTACCTGAGAGTACACACTGTACCTGAGAATACACACTGTACCTGAGAATACACACTGTACCTGAGAATACACACTGTACCTGAGAATATACACCGTATCTGAAATATACACCGTACCTGAAATATACACCGTACCTGAGAATATACACTGTACCTGAGAATATACACTGTACCTGAGAATATATACTGTACCTGAGAATATATACTGTACCTGAGAATATACACCGTACCTGAGATATACACTGTACCTGAGATATACACTGTACCTGAGATATATACACTGTACCTGAGATACCTGAGAATATACACCGTACCTGAGATATACACTGTACCTGAGATATACACTGTACCTGAGATATATACACTGTACCTGAGATATATACACTGTATCTGAGAATACACACTGTACCTGAGAATACACACTGTACCTGAGATATACACTGTACCTGAGATATACACTGTACCTGAGATATATCAGTCCTATCAGTAGGGGAAACCATATGTTCAGTTATTGTTACATGCTGCTCTCTGTCCAATCACTTCACACAATATCAAATTGACATTAATTGAACTCGTTGCTCCTTGATTCATTATGATGTGTGATGTTGTCACTGTTATGTTTTCAGTCTGTCCAGATGTGTACGGTGCTGTTAGACCTGCTCACAGTTTTACCAGAGGAAGTGAGTAACCCTCTTTATCTACTCTCTGCTGTAACTGTTCAGGTCTGCAGCATGCTATATCCTACTATGAAGGGGTTCAAGTAATCCCAGAATGAGAGCATGGTTCCTAAGCTACCTTAAAATCCTTGAAAGTACTTGAATTCAACTTTGTGTATTTCAAGGCCTTGAAAGTCTTTGAAAATTGACATTTTGACACAAGGTCCTTGACAGTCCTTCAATTTGTGCAAAGTAAACAATTTGAAGTTAAGTTTAGGAATTTAACAGTTTCTGAATCACAGCTTTCAAATTATTGCCAATGGTGCCTTTATGGCCATGTTATTATTGTCAGTAGGTCTTGATATCAGTATTGGAGATCTGAAAAATCCTTGAATTTTGTATGTCAGAAGAACATGAACCCTGTGTAATGACCTGTCTTTGTGAAGAAAGAATATTCGGCTGGCGATCTTTGTTGTCTAAGTATAATTTAGTATTGGTTGTTAATTAAGATTTAAAATTATTCTTGTGGTGTCTTTATACATCGCTCGTCTTTACTTTATTTCTTTCCCAGTTTTTCACATTAAACCTGACACAGCACAGAAGAGGCATTTTGAGACATGACCTAGATAAGTCTTTGAAACATGGTATGTATTCTCCTGGTACTGTGTAAAATAGTTGTGCTCAGAGTGTTCTAAGCTTACTGTTCTGGCATGTCTGATGAGAAAAACTATTTAGGAGTAATTTCACCTCAAATATTTGTCTATGTTAACCCTCTCTTTTGTACCGATTGAAATGTAGTTCAATGATTGCCTGTCATTGGCATACAAAAATTTGGAATTTCTAGACAAACGTTTTCAGCATACCGGGTATTATATCTTGTTCAAAAGCTTGGAGTATCATCTATGAACTACGCCGGTGATGATAAGTATATCTTCACTCCATTCATGTTTATAACAGTGCTGATACCAGCTTGGAACTGTTAAATATTCCGGTACAGAGGGAGTTAAATAAATAATATTCTTTTTAGTCTGGAAAGGATTCGACAAAATTAATAATTCTTTCATCTTCCCCAGCCAGGGCCAGTCTCTCCATGAAGCCATACACCTAACCTTGGCCTATACACTAGTGACAAATAAATCCTCACATATAAGCTTAGGCAGAAATGGGATTTAATGACCCTCAGATTGACACCAGAAGCTGGACTACTTACCACGAATGTCCACAGCTGCTTTTGGTATCGAAAAGAGGTCTTCAACATTATTGATCCCATCGTTGAAGAGATTTGCTGGAATAAACTTTTACTATTTGGGCCTGAATTAATTTTTTTTTAAATATGTCTCTTTTCAGTGCTGCCTTTATTACAAGGAATAATCGTGCCCTCCTCCCCTGCTGAAGTGTATGAACAAGCATTACGGTGTTTTTCCAGTTGGGTAGAATTTGGAATTCCCATCATGGAGGGGGAGCCCCTTATCTTACAAGTATTCCAGACCCTGGGTAATGAACAGTTGTTTGACACAGCTGTGGATGCCTTGGTTAATGTTTTCTCTCATCCAGACTCTCATAGGTATGTACCACTCAGTACTCTCATAGGTATGTACCACTCAGTACTCTCATAGGTATGTACCACTCAGTACTCTCATAGGTATGTACCACTCAGTACTCTCATAGGTATGTACCACTCACTACTCTCATAGGTATGTACCACTCACTACTCTCATAGGTATGTACCACTCAGTACTCTCATAGGTATGTACCACTCAGTACTCTCATAGGTATGTACCACTCAGTAGTCTCATAGGTATGTACCACTCAGTACTCTCATAGGTATGTACCACTCAGTACTCTCATAGGTATGTACCACTCAGTACTCTCATAGGTATGTATCACTCAGTACTCTCATAGGTATGTACCACTCCGTACTCTCATAGGTATGTACCACTCCGTACTCTCATAGGTATGTACCACTCAGTACTCTCATAGGTATGTACCACTCAGTACTCTCATAGGTATGTACCACTCAGTACTCTCATAGGTATGTACCACTCAGTACTCTCATAGGTATGTACCACTCAGTACTCTCATAGGTATGTACCACTCAGTACTCTCATAGGTATGTACCACTCAGTACTCTCATAGGTATGTACCACTCAGTGCTCTCATAGGTATGTACCACTCAGTGCTCTCATAGGTATGTACCACTCAGTGCTCTCATAGGTATGTACCACTCAGTGCTCTCATAGGTATGTACCACTCAGTGCTCTCATAGGTATGTACCACTCAGTACTCTCATAGGTATGTACCACTCAGTACTCTCATAGGTATGTACCACTCAGCACTGTCAGGATCAGTTCAATCACCCAGATAATGGTTTGCTCCAGTGAGGTATGGTTGGCAAGAATTACAACATTTCAGTGTATACTTGCAAGTCATTGAGTCCCGCCAATCTAGAATATCAGAGCCAAGTTATATGTGTCTGAAGACATGATTGACCATATAACTAGAACTGGCTTTAGTCCACAGTTACCTATTAGAACAGTACTTGGTGCGTATAAAACTAATCCTGGTTATGGCCAATCTTTTATGTTTCAAACTCTGACTGCTCATATTCCATTTGCTCAATCTGAGCTGTTTTATCATGATAAACTGTTATCTATTTCTTGATTGCATGTGATCAAATATATATATATGTGTTCTTTGGTTCTTTCTGTATCCTTGGCAGAAAGAAACTTGTTTTCTACTATAATTGTTTCATACCTACTTTTTCCTCAGATTCCCTTATACCATACAGAAACTTCTGCCTCAGGTGTTAAATCTTCAAGATATGTTTCACAAGGCTGTCCGCGACTCAGACATGGTAAATTTGACTTTTTATCCCCCACCCAGACAGCAGCGAGGGATATAGAATTGCTGTCCATCAGTGTGTGTATCTGTCTTATTTGTAGCCCAAATCTTAAACCTGTTTCAATTCATGCCATTCAATCTCCGTCAGGAAGATGATACAACGTAGAAAACGGAAGTTAAAACTAAAAGTTAGCTCCCCTAGCGGAGAGTTGTCCGCCCCTAGGAGAACTCTCCCATCCCATTCCAGCAGGATTACTATATAGGCTCTGCACCAGCCATACTCGTCCTCTATTCTCTGTTGTACCTCGACCAGTACACATCAGGAAGGAAGTGTTTATACAACCTGGGTTGTTGTTGTAACGACCCTCAGTATCCTTATACAGTTTGACTTGTGTTTTTCTTTTCTTGTTCAGAGATTCTTTCATTGTCGTCGGAAATTCTTTCATTAGTATGTCTGACCTTCCGACTTCTAATGCATGTAATTCGTGTGGGAAATGTTCGTCCAGTTTGGACACCCACACGGTTTGTTTTTCTTGCAAAGAGTTGTGTATATCGGCGGAGTTCTTGCGCCGAATGTGTATTATGGCTCGTTAGCGTGGGGGAATTACGCCCAGGCTAGACGGGCTTACCTTTTTGCGGGCATCTGACGACCCGTTACTTTCGGAAGTCGACAGACGCCTGTTAGAGATTGCTCTTGTAAATGACATGAAAGCTAACGAAGATATTGTTGGAATTGCTTTAAATGTTTCCCATGATCTTAGTGTTCAGAACTCGCCCGCCTCTGTAGATATACCACCTAGCGGCACAGTTCTGCGTCTAGATAAATCACAGATTTAGACAGCCTAGCTTGTACGGGTTTGGCTATGTCTGCAGCCAAACCAGTTCCTTTGTCTACTTCAACAAAGGCCTCTCGCCCAAACCTGCCATGCCTGAGCAATCCATTGTTCTCGTCGGACAAAAGAAGGCAGTGGAGTCACATACTATCTCGACCTCTCCATTGTCTAGTGGTTTACACTCCGTTACATCTAAACGAAATAAACGTCGCCGTGTGTCGGTTTCTCCTTTACGGGTTAAATCATAACGCAGTTCTAAATCCGTTTCTCGTTTTATGGTGGGTCGTTCGGTCCTACCATTGAGTGTCAAAATTGCTGTCTTGCGGTTTCGTCTATCGATGAATCAGCGATTCTATAATAGTGGAAATGACATGTTACGGGACTTCAATTTTAGGATTGAGTACAGGTTGATTTGGTAACAGATAGAAACATTGTTTATAGATGTTTGATATTTCAACCAATTTCCAACATTAAATATCCAATCTGTCGGCGATTATTGCTAATTAAATTAGTGCATACTGCTTACGAAATCGGTGAGAATTAGACCGGGAAATTCTAGTTCTATTTTTCGGCCTTCCCGTTCTCCGGTATACCGTTCTCGTACTTCGACTCGACGTTCTCCTACACCACCACGCCGTTTGCCACGTCTTTCGGTCTCGCCTTCTTATATAGGTCACCACGTTCGTCAGTCGCAGACTCCGTTTCTTATCATGCGGTTGTCCACGATTTGTCAACCTCTCGCTGAAGTTATATCACTCGTTCCAGTCTCGTCGAGTTTCATCTGTTGATTCCTTTTCTTCAGTGTAAAGTTAGGAACATACGTCAATGATGGTTTTTCGGATAAATTGGATGCGCTTTTAGCGTTGGTGCCGGATATGCTGTCTGCTTCGAATGATCGTCTTCCTCGTATTAAATGTCAGACAAAAGAATGCTCCCTCGCCGTATGTTATCTCACCTATGTCATTTTTGTCAATGGTTCGATGGTGATTAAATTAATATTTTGAGGATAGTTTTCTTTCACATTTCTGTCTCAAAATTTTGTGAGCAAATTTTAGACTTCACATGGTCTGTTTTTCCATCTGCCATGTGTTTATTGTCTTCGGACGTACGTCACGAAATTAATGGCTATTGTCGGAGTTTTTCAAAGTTCCTATATCTTGAAATTATTGCCAGACGATATTTTCTAAAGTCAATATGATTCTCGGGCTTATCTGTTAACACAGTCCTGCGTGAGGGAGACAATGTGTATTCAATATCACGTCTCCACACGAACAATGAGTTTGGCCCGCTGTGTTTGTTGTGGGTTTTTACAGGCTCTCGCGACCTCGTGTATTATTGCTCAATTTGTGACAGATTTGTATTTAGTCCCGGCATTTCTGTAAGTCTGCCTTTTAGTGCTGAGCTTGAAGGCCGATTGTGATCTCTACAATAAACGAACGGGTTTTGTTTCGTTGATTCATGAATTTTATGCATTGAGTTTGTGTATATCTCAAGTAGGGTTGTAAATAGTATCCTCATCGGCGGGGGTTTTTCGTTTCTTCCCGCCGGAGAGATCTGATACTTTATTTGCAGCCGTCAATGTTTCATGTTGTTGTTGTTACTTCTGTTCGGACTTGCAGTTTTGGTAGGTTCACCTTCATACATTCAGTTCCTTGGTCCTACCAAAATGTAATCTCTTGTTATATCAAGTATTATTACGTATGATTTTGATATCCTGTATTCAAGAGAGACCTTACAGAGGTTTTATGTCTTTCATGCTGACATGAATATGAAGCATGATTGTTGCATTTGTGTTACGTAATCACAACTCAACCCTATTTACTTCGACCCTGTGTCGCATCTTAATGAGCTTCTTTACTGATCTCTTTATGTATTTAAGGGTGTGTCGAACAACAATGAGATCACGTGCTGGTTTACGTGAGTGAGTAAACCTATTCACCCACTTACCCTTGTTTATGGTGAAAGTGTGATATAATTGAAACACAATTTTTGTCTGATTATTACATTGTGAATTGTTTTGTTTCACACCAAGTTGATCCCATCTGTATACTGTATTACGCTTATAATTCAGATGGAGTTATGCACTAATTTTAATTTCTTCCCTATGAGAAAATTTTAAAATTACTAGCGTGAGTGGGAAGGTATTGGCCGGCCAAAGATCAAGCCTATTGACACGTAAGTCGTGAAGTCTTCTATGGTTTCTTTCTACCAAGTATGTATTACCGGTACAGTCTACTAGAGCATCAAACTGCCTTTTAGTAATGTTCTTACTGTTCTTCTTCTCGACAAATTGTTCGTGTTAGGTCATTTCAAATTCTAAATTTTGAATAACCTCACTTTCCTGCCGGCGAGAGACTTAAATGTATTTCCTCTCTTCGGGAATTTAAAATTCTTTAAGGATCTTTTCTTGGTTACCTGGAAAATCTTTGTTCTGGATGTCGGTTGTGTGACTATATGGTTATTAATAGTAACATTGTTGTAAATGTTTTATATTCTCTCCATATAAAACTCCAGTACTGAATTTCATGTACAGGAGACCAATTACATCGGGAGAGGTCATAATGTAACCATGTTCATTGACACATTATTCATGTTTTCTGACACAAAGATCCATAATCCCATTTATCTCATTGAGCTTACATTTGGTGATTAACGCTACAAACATTTAATATGTTCATCTCTACTGCTTTTAAAGAGAAGGAAAATTATTACAATCGACTTCGGGGTTACTGTTTGCAACGCCCTTCTGTTACGTCGTGTACTTTTATAAGTTTGTATCCGGCTCCATGATGAGCATGTATATACATTAAGTTGTTGTGAATGAGGAAATCACTACGTTGTTTATCATATACAACGTTTCTCGCATTTTTCACATTACGCTTTCCTATTACACCTTGACGACATGTTCATTACGCCGTCATGTGTCTTTCATACACCTGTGCGTCGTTCTATTACATCGGTTAGACGTTTCCGGTACGCCATAACGCCGTTTGTCACGTCATTTCTTCATTTGCGAGATGCATATTTTATATCCATTCATCGGCACTTCCTTTGATTCTTCATCGTCGGTCATCGGCGGGAGGGGAAGTCCGTTCGTTTGGCTTCAACCTTCCACTTGTATCAATTCCTCTCGGGTTTTTCACATTGTGATTTTCTTAGGTTCGTCCTTACTCTACGAAGAGAGTTCTGTTCAGACCTTGTTGTTTCCAGTCTGGAGTTCAGAATATCAAAATTGTATTGAATTCAGCAGTATTTGGTCAAATGCTGTTATATGGAATAGGTCTTTGGATTATGGACGTGGATATTCTCTGAGGACGACGGCGGGATTGTGAATGACGGACTAGTCGCCTTTAATTGAATTCAGCACAGTGTTGTTAACACAGAGCCATGTTGACTTTATCACAATAACATTATGTTGAGATCCATTTACCTTAGGATTGTGCTTAATCAACACAATGTCTTCGTGGTGTACTTGTGGGACAGTTTTTCCGACTTTCTCCATCAAGTACTTCATTCCTGTATTGACCGTTACACCAATGGTTAGACTTTGACATTATGGTTCTGTCATCAACCTTAAGGTTGTTTATTATATGTAGGATCTTACTCACTACGTTCCTATATTTGTCCTGGTGCCGAGGACGGGATACCGTTCCCGACGTGCCGAGGACGGGATACCGTTCCCGACTCTATTTCCCTCGTAATTGACTTCCTCCTTCACCTTCACCAGGATAGGGAGTTTCATATTAGCACCATGGAAGGCTATCGATCTGCTCTGGCATGAATTGAATAGGGTGTTACGTCTTACCTTGGGTTCCGACATTAGCCTTAACGATAATATCTCTGCTCTTATTCACGCCTTCGCATTACAGTCGCGTTGTACTCGCCAACTGTTACCGAAATGGGATATCGGTGTGGTTCTGTGTGCTCTGATTATACCACCTTTTGAACCCTTAGAGTCCGCGTCTATAAAAACTGTGTCTTATAAGACGGCCGTCGTGGCGGCGTTTGCTTTGGCGTCCAGACTGTCTGTACTTCATGCTCTTGAAAGATCTTCTATGACCTGGACAGCGGATCGGTCTTGTATTTCTTTTCGGCCCATTCCTGAATTTATCGCCAAAATGAGTCTGTTCGTTCAGGTCCGTGCGCTCAACATCGTACTCCATTCCTGCATTGTCAGACTTTGTACATGGCCTCGAGGACGATCTTCTGCTATGTCCGGTTCGAGCCATCCGCCACTATCTTACTCGTTCCGATCCGTTCGCGGCACTCGGCTACGGTTATTCTGTCCCTTCGCCTGTCAGCAAGGCTTGATATTTAAAAAGCCGAAGAAGACCATACAATAGTCTTATCAATTGGCAGAAGGTAGATATACCATTGACGCCCCTCTACTGTCTTCTGCTTCTTCTAATGTGATTCGTGCCATCGCTGCGTCATGGCATGTATGGAAGAACTGACCCCTTCATGACATTGTCCTGTCTTGTGCCTGAACAATTAACTCCACGTTCACTAATATCTGTCTGAGGGATATGACAGTGCAATCAATAGTGTGACCACGCTTGGGCCACTGTGGCTACCCAGCACGTTGTGAGTAATTTCAGAAAAAGAGGGGGGGGCGGCAAAATTGTCACCATCGCAGCAAGACAGCCATCTTGCTGTATCATCTCATCTCATCTCATCTCAGTCATATTATTATTATTACATATATTATATGATAAAAGGCATCTCAGAAGGTAGAAATAAGTCAGTTTGACCGGCCGTGGATTCTATAATCACCAATGAAGGCCTAACACCGGGATAGGGTGTACTCCTAACTGAAATTTGCTTCTGTTCTTCAGAAACTGACTTCCTTCTAGATGTTCTCAGCTGGGTCCTCTGTGCTTTCAACTCAAAAGACACCTGCTCCAGGCCTAGGGTCAACATTAGTGATGCAAGTACAGAGAGTTGACGAATGTGTAGCAGGACCCAGGGAGCAAGCACGGTCAATTCCAACGCATCGTTCATCACTCCAAGTATGGTGAGTTGACCTCAAGAAGCTTGCGGACTGAGAGTGGTGTGGACTTGGCGACCCTCTAAGCTCAGCCAGTATTCGCTCTCCCCTGACTTATGGTCGACCAAGGATCTCCCTGTATGCAACGGCCTGTGCGTTTTACTCCCCCCTAGTCATACAGTGCCTACCAAGTGGGACCTTCTGCTGCCGTTGTTGCCCCGGGTATCCTTTCAACTTGGTGGAATTGTGTACCACACCACGAGCACAGCTACATGGATGGAGACAATCAGAAGATAAGTAGATCTGTATCAATTCCTTCAATTACTCTATGCGTCTTTGACCAGGGTTAACTTGTGGAGTAATAATGTCTCAGATTTATACCCATGTCTGTGTCGTTCCAGCGATTACTAGTCTGCTATGGGAGTTACCACAAGGCCGAGATTCCCGCCTCCATATGTTGGTACTGTGGCATGAATTGAAACAGGTTTAAGATTTGGGCTACAAATATCAAACATTTATAAACAATGTTTCTATTTGTTACCAAATCAAACCTGTTTCAATTTGATGGTCCCTCCCTCCGTCCCCTCATGCCGGCCTTAAACACTACAGGTCTCGGTAATTATAATGAGAATAGAGGGCGAGTATGGCTGGTGCAGAGCCTAGATAGTAATCCTGCTGGAATGGGATGGGAGAGTTCTCCTAGGGGCGGACAACTCTCCGCTAGGGGAGCTAACTTTTAGTTTTAACTTCCGTTTTCTACGTTGTATCATCTTCCTGACGGAGATTGAATGGCATGAATTGAAACAGGTTTGATTTGGTAACAAATAGAAACATTGTTTATAAATGTTTGATTTTTCTCCGTTAACACGAAAATTTGAAAACTAAATTTAAATACTTTTCAAATTTTGAATGAACATTTAACTGGGCGATAGCTTCATCCTATTGATTTTTGAGGTCATTAGGACAAAGGTCAAGATCTCAGCACCTCAAAACTGAATCTAGCTTGACTGGACTATATTCATAGGTGGGAATGAAGCAGAGTTGTCTTCCCTATAGACCATTTGCTCTGTAGAATTGTCTCCCCTGTTTGATATCCAACATCTACATTCTGTTAAAGAGGTAGTAGCGTGATTTTAATTGTTCGGGTAAACTGAACAGCATGATCTCTTACAACATTTGCCAAAAGATTTTCAAGTCATGAAGTCTTGTATTACTCATAGGGACCAATATTGTCAGATTCTTCAATTCAGTCTAGTGAACAATATTGAAATGGGAAATGACTGAGATGACGTCGGATAACGTGACCAGGTGTCCATGACGTCACTTTAGAAGCCGTCATAGTGTAATTAAAGTTCTAAGATCGAGTATGACGTTGCAAAGCATCACGCTCGGAATGCCAATGCGCGTTTTGTGACATCATCTCAGGCACTGGAGCCAGGTGCAGGTGCTGTCACGTTTTTCAGAGAATGTCAGAAGTGTGATTTCAATGCCCGTGATATCAAAAAATGAGGTCACAGAAAAACGTTCATCATAGTTGATCTCCACTACTAAATAGCTTTTATCGAAATATGTTATTTGCTGAATATTTTTTAAATGATGCTACTACCGCTTTAAAAAATCAAACCATTCATTTACTAATTCAACAAAATTTAGCTGGGTGAGGGGTCTTTTTCATGAACTGTGAACTGTTTAACTTGAGAATCAACTTTGATATTAGCAAAGGTTTACTTAATCACTTCCTTCACAGTAATTTTCTCACCAGAAAGGAATCTATTTGAGGACAAATTATTATTATTCATGTTGTCTGCCCATTGTCAAATCCAGCAGGGTATATGTGAGCTCACAGCTCTTCTTGTTTGTAGAAATGTGCCTGAACATTTTCCAATTTACCCAAGTGCGACTTGATAAATTATTGCACAAGTATTCTCGGATGGAGGATGTACAGTATCAATATGCACCAACTTCTTCTGTGAGTTTATGAGAGTACCTCAGACTATCTACTGAAGCAGGGTTGTATGTAGTCTGTAGGTAGTGAGACTGACATCTTATTGAAAGAGATGGCGATCATTCACTTGAATTAATTATTTAACAAAAAAACTAGAGTAATCTTGACCTATATTTTGTAGGATATGAGTCAAGGGATCTGTCGTCTGGTAATCTCACTGGCTGAGAATCATTCTAAGTTGTTTGTAGACAGTATTTATGGAGGGGAGGAGGCCACCAAAGCTAATGCCTTGAATCTCATTAATATGGTGCTGGTAAGTCCTCTTACATTTCACAGTTTATCACTTTTAACATAATAAGTACATGTAATTGAGCAATGGTGAGTGCCCGATATACTAGTGTCTGTCGCTTTGGGTAGTGTTCTCTTAGTTTTACCAGAACATGAAGTTGACAAGATGATCCAAAAATTGTACAGATAATATATTGTTTCTTCTTTATTTCTTCGATTTTGGGGGTGATCATATTAAAATCTGAATGAATTTTGTCGGAATATCTGGGGAATTTAATTTAGGTCATTTGAATAATTAAATTGTTTACCATATTCTAAATGTGCACATTTTAGGATTGAATCTGGAGATGAGATGACTGATCCTACCTCCAGTTTCAAGACCATTATCTTTATTCATATACCTTCCTAGAGAATATTTGAGGCGGTACTTTCCTCATGAAATATGTCGCCGATTTAATGATATGTTTGTATTAATTTCAGACATGTACCTCTCTCCCTGGTCATTATCCAGTAGATGAAGGTTGTAGTGATCTCTCCTTTACATTCTGGTATATTTTACAGGTAATTGTTTTACAGTTGGTTTCACATAATGTAGAGAAACCTTGCATGGTATAACACCATCACTTACACTCCTGTCTTAGTGATATTTTTGGAGTCTTTGATTGATGGCCAATTCAGTTATGAAGATCAGTTGATAAATAAGCTGTAGCTTGAACATTTCCAATTTCAGTATCAGAAAGCTTTGAAATATTATCGGACAGATTGAGGCAATATCTGTACTATGGTTTAGTGAAGTCTGCCTGGTTTCTGGTTTGCTGGCCGGCTGGCTGGTTGGCTGGTGGGTTGTTCGTTGTCAACATTCCAGGTTACAAGTTTCATGTTAAACTTAGAACTCTACCCTGTATCTCGCTAACTAAGCCTCGCCTGACCCGAGATGTTGATATTTTCAGATAGCTTACCTGATGCTGCATTGACTGCACCCATCCACTACACCATGGGGGTCTATCCCCCTCCCCGAGAACTGAAACCCCCACCCTGTATCTCTGAAACTAAGCCTGCCCTGATCAGTAACCCCTCCTTCACACTTCATCCTTCACCCCATAATCCTTGAGTTCCACTGATAAGTTTGATGTAATACATGAGTAGTGTAACTCCACCCCATGTATTAGTTATCTTCATCTCGCAGATGCAGAATTTATTATTATACAGTCTCAAAATCTGATACAATCTCTGATCGCCATTTCAATCCGGCCATTTGGTTCAATTGAATGTTTGTTTTATTTTCCCTGATAAGTTAGTTTTAATTTCTGTGAGAGTTGTCTCCCCTGACTTGTTCATATCCCTGCCAAAAAAGGACTGATTCATACTTTTGTAATGATCAGGAAACAGTAACCAAACCTAAGGACAGTGATTGCTCTTGGTTCCAGACTCTTCATTTATATGAAGGCCTAGATATATAAAAAGCATTTAAATGATTGCCTGGCATTGGCCAAAGGAAATGGGGAATTTGTATAATAATATTTTCATCTTATTACATCGTGGTGGAAAGATCAGGATATCATCTTTGAAACTACATAGTTGATGATAAGTATATCTTTGCTTTGTTCATTTTCATGACAGTATTAATATCAGTTTGGAGCTTTGGGGAGTTAAAACTACAACCTGGCGCATTATACATCTGCTTTCACCTGGACGTTGGTATTTCTGTTGATGTGATATTGTTTGATTTGTAGGATGATATAGTAGCCCTTGATCCTGACAAGTACAAAATAGTATTACCTATCCTCCAGCCTATTTACCTGTCCCTGATTGAGGTCCTCCTCGGCAAGGTTCAACATCCCAACGCTTCCGAGTATGAGTCCTGGTCAGCAGGTCAGTAACTAACCACAACAACACTGATTGTACATTGTAGCTACAACTAAATACATGCAGAGTTTGAGATCTCCCTAAATTGGGCGCACCTTCTATTCGGCATGGTTGTATATGGCATCTCTGATTTGGGCGCAGCGTTATGTCTGGTGTTTAAGATAAAGCCCTGACATTAGTTCAGTCATAATATATTTCCTAATACGAGTTTCATCATAAGAATATGTGAGGTAAGATTTTATATGATATATAAAACAAATTCATTGACCTGGTATCAGCATGTTCGGGATAGTGGGTATAAGGTAGTGCTCTATTGAGTCTAATTTTTAAAATGTGATTGAAATTTGACTTATGGTTAATTTCATTCATTGAAGAAAATGTTAAATTGGGACCGAACCACTGACAAGATAGGACACTAAATTGCAAGTTTTCCTCTGAACTGTCTCTCCATTGGCATCCGTAAGTTTGTTTTGAAGCTAACATGAAATAACTAACATGAAATTCTAGTGTTTGTTGAACTTCTTGAAGTATATAATTAACACCCATTTGATCCAATTGTTTCAGATGAAAAGGAGCAGTTTAGGTGTTACAGACAGGATATAGGTGATACAATGGTGAGTAATTCTGATCTAACTGTTCAGATGGGTGACCGGGTGCTGTATTGTCTGAGCTGATCAGTGTCCAGGATAATAGGAACTGTGGGTTCTCTCATGTCTTGGCCATGTAGACACCGTCGTGATATGATTTGAAAATTGGTAAAAATGTTGTTAAATCAAAAATTCCCAGTGTGTATGATATATTGTATTTTAATACTTCGGCGAAAAATGTGGACATATTATGTGATGTCAATTTCCTTGTCTCTTACTTTCTAGTCTATATCTGTGACAGTATTCCATCTACAGTAACTGTTGCATTGTTTTTTTCATTTTTATACGCCCGCCAAAAGGCGGACGTATTATGTGATGGCGGTTTCCGTCCGTCTGTCCGTCCGTCTGTCCGTCTCCCGTGTCCGGTCTATATCTGGGACAGTTTTCTATCCACAGTTCTAATTTTTGGTGACTGGATACCCTATGGGGAGACGATGTGTCGCGTACCAAAATGAAGGTCAAGGTCAGAGGTCAAAGGTCACTGGCCTAAAAAACAGGAAATCACCGAAGTGTTCGTGTCCGGTCTATATCTGTGATCGTTTTCTATCCACAGTTGCAATTTTTTGTGAGTGGATACGCTAGGTGGAGACGATGTGTCGCGTACCAAAAATGAGGTCGAGGTCAGAGGTCAAAGGTCACTGTTGCCTAAAATCAGGAAATCACTGATCATTGACAGTTTTCTATCTACAGTTCTAATTTTTGGTGAGTGGATGCCCTAGAGGGGAACGATGTGTTGCATACCAAATGTAGGTCGAGGTCAGAGGTCAAAGGTCAGTGTGACCGAAAAATCAGGAAATCATTAAAAATTTCTAATTTTTTGTGAGTGGATTCAATAGGGGGAAATGAAGTGTCCCATACCAAAATATAGGTCAAGGTCGAAGGTCAAAGGTCACTGTGACCCAAAAATTAGAAAATTATTAAAAATAACATTTCTTTGTGTCAGTAGATACATTAGGGGACACGATGTGTCACATATCAAAATGTAGGTCAAGGTCAAAGATCAAGGTCACTGTGACCTAGAATCATGAAATTATTGAAAATCATGATTTCTGGAGTCCATTGAGAAAATACGGGTAGCCATTTTGTCATGTACCAAAATTTAGATCCAGGTCAATAGTCCAGATCACTGTTACACCAGAATCCAGGTCAACGGTCAGTGGGACTTAAAACTCAGGAAATCATTAAAAACTACTAATTTTTGGTGAGTGGATTCAATAGGGGGAAATGAAGTTCGCATACCGAAATGAAGTTCGCATACCAATAAATTAGGTCAAGGTCAAAGGTCACTGTGACCCCAAAACCAGGAAATTGTTAAAAATCATGATTTTTTGTGTCCATTGAGAAATTACAGGGTTTGTCATGTACCAAAATTTAGGTCAAGGTCACTGTGACTCCAGAATCGAGAAATCTTTGAAAAGTACTTTTTTTTGTAGATACATTAGGAGGACATGATGTGCCACGTACGAAAATGTAGGTCAAGGCCGAATGTCAAGGTCACTGTGACCCCCAAAATCATGAAATTCATAAAAATCATGATTTTTTTGTGTCCATTGATATATTGACGGGAAGATGATGTGTCGTGTACCAAAATTTAGATCAAGGTCAAAGGTCAAGGTCACTGTGACTCCAAAATCAGATATCATTAAGTCACATTTTTTCATATGCGTATCGAAGATGAGGTCATGTAATGCAATGTTGCGTTCTGTCCATCCATCCATTAACATTTGTTGTCCATACGATATCTCTAGTTTCATGGTATGGAATGGTATCAAATACCTTACTCGCATGGCGAAGAGGAGCCATACATCGATTTGTCAAAGGTCAAGGTCACAGTCCCCCAAAACTGAATCATGTTTAGCCGATTATATGTGCTAGATTAGAATATTCAGAGTTCTCTCCCCAACATATGGCATTTGTCCTGTGGAGTCTCCCGTGTTTGAAACAGCTACATTTAGTTAAACTGTTGTGAAATAAAAACCATACTTTTACTAATTTAACGGGGAGAGGGGTCCTTTATGAACTTCATACCTGTTTATCAACTCAAGAATGTGGTTTACTTCATCCCTTTCTTCTCCCTTCATGAAAAATTCTCTCGTCTGAAAGAAATACTTTTGCAGGAAAACTATTGTGTTTGACTATTGTCGATATCAGTGTGGGATATATGAGCTCTCGGTTCTTGCTCCAAGGTCAACTAGTTTCCAAGAGTTAAGCTCATTTTAGTTTATCATTCAATTTTAGATGTGATATATGTTACATTCTCAGAAGCACAAAATTGTAGACCTTTCTCTGGATTGCTAGCTACCAATTGGAATCAAGGCTATTAAACAACCTTGAAATTTGGACCAATATAATTCCAGATATACGGGCGTATATTGAAGCCCCTTGGGCTCTTGTTTTTTTTGCAACGAGACACTTGGGGGAGATGACATACTCACTTTAGCAAGAAATAAGAAAATCGCTGAAATTTGCCAAAAAAAATAACATCAAAATAATTATGACCTGAAATTTTATGGGTAGCAGATGTGTTGCCTATCAAAAGTACGGTCAAGTTTAAAGGTCACTGTTACTCCAAAAATCTGAGAAAAAATATGAAAGAAAGACCTAGTGAAAAAGTGAATTTTTTGTGAGTGCTTACATTAAGGCGAGATAATATTTTGAGTTCAAAAGGTTCATACGCAAGGTCATGAAGTAGTTGAGCATCTTGATTCGGTGTGTAACTCCAATTCAGGGTTATGGAATTGGACCTAATTCCATTTATACCCCCATGTTAGATAAAACATTCATCTTGAGATGTGAACTATCCAGTTCTAGATTGCTGTGTCCTGTTAACAAGAAACACCATGTTGATTTTGAGATCTCAATGTCAAGGGTAAACGAATTCTCAAACAAGACAAGAGGTACGGCGCATCGCGTTGGGCACACCGGTTCTCGTCAGATCACCGAAGTTAAGCAGCGTTGAGCTCGGTCAATACTTGGATAGGTGACCGAGTGGTGTACTGACTGGGCTGATCAGTGTCCAGAATAATAGGAACTGTGGACACTCTCGTGTTCTGGCACATGTAGGCACCGTCGTGATATGACTGAAACAATGTTGAAAACGACGTTAAATCCTACTCACTCACTCACTCACTCAAACAAGACAAGGCTGTTTATTGGGAAAGCTAATTCATACACTCCATAACTAAAATTTGTGTTTGTTGTTCGGGAATATATTGGAGGCAATTCTGGCTCTTGTATTCACAGATGTATGCGTTTAATATTTTACGAGAGCCTTTACTCGGTCACATGTGCAATATGTTGATGGGACTGGTAGAGAAGTCTGCCTCAGAGGGAGTCCAGTGGCAGGTATGTGAGACAGACAGGTCAGAATTGACCTTCTCGGGGTATAATGGTCAGATTTGATCTTAACTTACAGATTTTACAGATATGGCATTGGTATGCATGCATGCTTATTTAGTCTAGTCTCTTCAGTGCTTGTGTTTTTATAGAGTGAAGATATCTGGGATATCAAGATCAAATGAGGCTTACCTGTAAGTTGTAGTTTGATTGGAATTGTTGCCTGTCCATTTTTGTTTAGAAGTAAGTAAATCGTGTACATCCAGCATGATTCTGTCCTGACCTTTTAAAACTGACATTAGTCCTGTAATATACAAATAGAGGGATATGTGAGATTAACCTATAAGGTAAAGAGAGTTGACAATCTCTTTAACACATCTCTTCACTTTATATTCACGAGACTAACCTGCAAGTTGAAAGTTCATTGGAAATATGTGGAGTGCTACAGACTTGTTTACATCCAGACATGTTTACATCCAGACGTGTTTACATCCAGCATGATACTGTCATGTCCTGACAATTCTAATGATCACACCTGTATTCTTACCTTTCAGATGATAGAAGCCATATTTTTCCTGTTTGGGTCTGTAGCTGAGAGTATAGACCTGGATGAGAGAGTGTATTTACCTGCCTTGTTGAACATGCTACCACAGATACCCTTTAACAATGTCAAGCTAATCTCCACTGCACTCTATATGATTGGTTGGTACCCAAGATGTATATATATTCTACAGACATCCTCTCGTGTCCGATTTATAATAATTTGTGGGATCTTCTTACTCCTGTCCAATGTTGTCTTCACAGAGTTTATACTATTTAGAGCATTTCCACAAAGTGGATGCTCTTATGTTTCCATGAGAAACGGCTCTGCCGGATCCGCCGCCGCCGCGACTTTAAACGTGAATATCTCTGAAACCGTTAAATATTTTCGGGTCAGACTTGGTGTACTATCTCCTTAGGCCTGGGAAATTTGTCTGGTTGTATTTCGATACCCGCTGCTCACCACTAGGTGTCGTTGTAGTCAGAGCATAGGTAAACATTTCTCTGACGATTTCGTCTGAACGGCTTGTCTGATTTCTTTGAAATTTTATTACAATGGTCTTGAAGGATAGTGAATGTGCTGAAAAGGTTTTGATGTAGTTGGCATAATTATAAAGGCGGGTTTTTTGCGTCTCACAAAAAACTGTTTTTCGTGAAATGAAAATTCACCAATATTCGCTTGGAGAAATATTTAAAAACTGTTCTATTCTAGGTTGCCAAACATAAATATAGGATTGCCGACATGATAATTCCCTTTCAATGCGAATCAAATTGCCATTTAAATGAAAAATCTCATTTATCTGACTTAAGGTCAAAACCTCCATAACCATTATCACGATTAAAGTTTTTTCCATTAAACTTTTATATGCCATCTCCCTAGGGCTTTAGATTTCACCCGCTTGTTTTTCGTGGCCTTTGGTCATCACTAGATGGCGCTATAGACATGAATGCAGGTAAACATGTGTAACATCATATCTTCTGAACAACGTGTTTGATTTTCATGAAATTTGGGTATAATGATCTTGCAAGATAGGCAAAGAACTGACAAGATTTTGATGGTGTTGGTGAATCATGGAGATGCATTTTTGCATCTCAAAATAAGATTTTGTTTTCACAAAAATGAAAGTTCGCTTCTTAAGGCCTTTTGTTTTTTATTTGTTGGTTCACGGATCGGAGTGATGAAAAAACCAGGTCGACAGGAGGGAAAAAAAAACAAAAAAAAACACACTCTCACATATACACAAAATTACACTCATAGTGTAATAACTTCGATACAGCCGAATACAGTTGTAACACTGGGTGTACATGTATAATAGCATGTAGAAGTCACAGAAAAACAATATATGCACTTTGTGGCATGTTCAATGAAAGGACATTGATGTCTTCAAAGTGGTTTGACAAGACAAGACTCCTCTGGTTTTGCTGTCTTTTTTCAACATCCTCTCAAAAGAAAACTTTTGATGACCAGAGTTTGTGAAGTTGTATTTAGTACTGACCACAGTTTCTGAACTTGTAAATAATTATTGGCCCAAATTGGGGGCATGTTGTTGTATCTGCAAGATATCTGTATTTACTCAGAGTTAAAAAGTACTCAGTACTTTTCCTATTGACTAATTGTACAAAAGTTTCGAACATTTTATTTATAAAAATGGACGTCCTTTCGGCTGTGAAAAATACATACAAGATTCGGCATCAACAACATGCTACCACCCATGGCCCTTAAATCACGAAATATAGGCCCCCTATAATATTGGGGGTTACGAAAAGCGAATGTATGAAGATCGTGACCTTTCATTCAGGAGGGCATCTCTTCTCTTCGCCATATCCATCATAATGCAACAGCTCACCTGGGTCTGGCGTCCTTGTCAGATCGGATAACTTGAAGGAATTTACTCCGGAAGGAGTGCAACACTGACATCGGGGTAGACAGGTCACATTCAGAGACGGCACCATCTTCATGTTTTGACGACTTCACGGAGGAAAGCGTGTCAGCCGACGTAATACATTTGCAGACGATGTCCCCAACAGTATCGCTGCCGCTCGTTACATTGCTGAAAAGACGCCATTCATCCCGCCATTTTGTGACAGCGCGCCACAACAACTTTGCAGAATTATCTCCCTTGAAAGGTCCAAAATGGATGCGAGATGTCTACAGATACCTCGTGTCTAAAGTTTCACTCTTCGACAGTATATATTTTTGTATACCTCAGCCTTTCCATTGAGTCATCCTGTCGAGAATTGTGATTTTTGTTATCAGAGGATATAAAAATAAGGTCAGTAGCAAATTTGTACGTCGGCGGAAATAAAAAAGGACAAAATCTTGATTGATTTTTTTTCCACTTTTCGGAAAAAGTGAGTCGGCGGATCCGTGAACCAACAAATAAAAAACGAAAGGCCTAATCAGGGAAAAGTAATTCTATTTTGCTGAACATGAATGTAACATTCCCAGTGTTATAATTCACATCCCTTGAAGGGCCAAAGGGCCATTTTTTTAAATATGAAATTCTCATGACTTGAGTCCAATATCTATACATTCCCCAGGCCACATCTGAAGAGTTTGCTTCATCATGTAGGTTCATTATATTGTTCATCATTGGGTGGAACTATAGACAGTAAACTTACTGGTGTTTCAACTGTTCATGAAGTTTATTATTGTCAGACAGACAAAGGATTTCAAAGGACTGAAAGTTTTTATTTATGTCTCAAATCTACACCTGCTATAGTTTGCCCTAATCCTCCTTTGAGATTCTGCTGTAGATTAAAAATTCTCACCCTCTGGAGCCTCAGCCAATAGGTTACACTGCGCCTGCGCCCAAACGCATTTCCCCAAATCCTTTTTTCTTCCTACAGCTACAGCGTGTGGACGCATTTAGAGTAGCTCTGCTAGAATTAGATTTTTTGTTTTTGCCTATCTTGATAGGGAAATTCAGTCTAGATTTAGTTATACATTGTAGAAACAATGCCTAAACCACCGGGATTGCTAAGCGCTGCGAATCTTGCATACTATCTTGGTCACATTTGGATTCACATTCTTTGTGTTTTTCCAGCATAATTATTTATGCTATCGGGAAACTACGTGTCTAGAATGTATTTCTTGGGACGACCAAGCCTGGGTGATTATGCACAGGCCAGACGGGGATATTTATTGCAGGCCGCTGGTGACGGCCACTCCATGACACAAGCGGAGATTAACCTCAGAGTTTACAGGCAGTATCAACGAGGACATGCCGGTTTGCCAGTCACCATTATCGCCTGTAATTCCGGCCAGTGGCCAGGTTTTCCAGCCAAGCGGTACAGTCAGGCTTAGCTAGAACCCATTTGACCAGCTCTTACCTAGGTGTGGTGCTATTCAACGAGCTTTCACTATTCTCGGACAAAAGAAGAAGACAAAGAAGTGACCTATTGTACAGGAACAGCTTTTTGTTATCGGGACAAAGGGACATATGACTCAGCCTAACAGCTGACCTTGACCTTCACGCAGTCAAGATGAACCAGGAGATGGCGACACAAATAAAGTTGCTAGGTGTTGTCGTTTACACCTGGATTTACGTTAACAACGATGGGAAATCATCGTCTCGAGTCTTCAAGTTTCTGTTGGGAAGTATCCATTCTTGCTAAAATTTAACGATAACATATAAATGGCTATCATGAATTCTTTCCGTCCATTTATTTTGTTTTATTGTGATGTTGTTGTTGTTCGCGTCATCATGTAAGTCGCGGATTTATTTCAACACGTATTATTATGCACTTTGCACACACTTGAATGTGCCTAACTGCTCTCCTGATAAATAAATGTTATCATTGTATTCGTTTATAAAATCACGAGAGTCTATGAGAATTTGTGCGTATTTTTGGTACACAATTTTCCAAGAAATATTTCCCGTTTTTTATTACGAAGAAACTTAGATATATGTTGGTCTCTTAGAGTACCATTCACTCGAAGTACAGGCTTTCATATATTGAAATCAGAATGGTTCTTTAATCAGTTACGGTTTCTTAGACCTAGATTTGAAATTAATCTTAGTATTAAATTAATTTCTTTTTATTGAGAAATTAGGAATAGATCTGATGTGGGTTTACTTGCCCGGGAGGACAATCAGAATGCTCTCGTCCTAGACGACATTAGTATTACGTAGATCTTCTCTGGCATTATGCCTGCACAAGTCTTATTCATTATATCGACTTCAGCAGATTTGTTACGTTCAAGACGGACATCCGACCTGGAGACGTTTCTCTATCTAGCCGCAGTCCAGTACAATCGACTCTATGGACTACGGCTTCATTCAGTCATAGACTGCTAATGATTTTCACCTACAGTCTTGTACTTTGCTTCGACGGACTTCGACCTCACCCTTGTCTATCTTAGCCGTCCCTCTTTTACTTGCTTCATCCAAAACAGCTCTTTGGTCTACAGCATTGTAAAATTAAATTAATTTCTTTTATTGAGAGATTTAAAATAAAATAAAATTAAAAATTATCTGCATAATTTTTACTTTCATAATTAACTGGATGATCATTTTATACTTTTGTGACGGACTTGTAAGTATGTGACCTCAATTTTATATTGATTCAGCATTGAACATTTATTTCATGGGTTATTAGGTAACACCATTGATTTCTTTTTCAGATTCCAGATTGTGGAATTATGGGGCATGTTCTTCGACTACGCCATTGCCTTCCTAGACCATGTTTCCTCTTCCGTTATAGATTGTCCTTCATTTCAGATTCCGCAACGACACTTTGGGCTCCGTCTTTACATCGACTCGGTCGGTTTCACTGCGTCTTGTGATTTGGAACGATAGACTCTACTACACTATATGCTATGGTTTCATATGAGCCTCTACGATGTGTTCAAATCTTTATCGTCATTTGTCGTCCGCATCATTAGTACTCCATTTCAGATGTTATCATTTTCAGGGTTCATACTTATGTAAGTATCACGGGACAATCAAGTCTGGATATAATGTGTCGAGATGTGTCCATCTGCCAATGACTCAGGACCCAGACAGTAGTTCCTACATGAAGTGTCAACCTCCGTTTTTCACGGATGTCAACTCTGGAGTATGGATGCGTTACATTTGCGGATAGATGGCCTACTACTACCTTTGTGTCGGAGATGTTCGAGCTTACAAGTTTGGTGCTCTGTTATGGGCTCCATGTTACTTCATCCAGACGAACCTCCTGCACCGGACTGTCATTGGATCAAGTATTGTAGTGTTCCCAACCACTCTACCTTACCCTCTGCATGGATAGAGTTGCCAGGTTTGGATCTCTTTTTCCTTAACCATTTGGTAGTCGGCGGCCGTTTACAGCTGGTAGTTTGACACCTGTCGCCACCACCCCGTGTCATGATGACGTCGGTTTCATCGACCCGGGCCATCTGCATCTCTCAGGATTGGTAAACCCATCGATTTACTAGACGCAGATCTTCACATACCCATTCATCCTTGTCGCTTCCTACGCTTACCATCGCTGGTCGACAATTCGAGTGGCAGTTTCTTCTTTTTCGGAGTCAACATCGCATCATGATTTTTCATCAGTATCTCAAAACCAATCATGGCATTCCTGCATCTATGGGTATTCATATCGAGGTATACACAGTCGACATCTTGGTTTTTCCCTCACCTTCAGAAGTCAGAGTTGCAACAGCGCAATGTCGTCACTTCATCGGGGCAGTCTTCGACTCAGTCCATAAGTTGGCACGACCTCTAGAAGACCGGTGGACCAAGCTTCAGACTATGGTTCCAAGTTTTTTGCTTCACCTTCACAGCACTCAAGCTTTGGCAGAGTCTTTTAGGTCAACTCACATCCACTCAAGACCTCACTCACTACGGTCGTCTCCAAGTTCGACCTCTGCAACACCACCTACAGGGATATCTTCAGATGCCATTCCTCAACCCCCTGGTCCGGTATTGACGTCTCTACATCCACATCTGATTTGGTGTCAGTCCCGTTACTGTAACTTACAATGTCATGCGGGGAGTACCCCTTGTACCGTCGGCTCCACTACACTATCTCTACACCAATGCGTCCGAGACAGGTTTGGGAGCCCATCTAGACGACCTAGAGATGTCCGACAGATGTCGACATCGGATGCCAAACTTCATATCAACCTCTTGGAAATGGAAGCTGTCATCTGTGCAGTCCAGCATTGGAGTCATCTACTGGTGAATTCGTCTCGTCCCATCATCAACAGACAATTCAACTGTCCTTGTTCATACCAACAAGATGGGTACCACCGGATCCTTCCCAACATCCCGTCTGGTTTGGACCCTCTACTCGCCGCCTCTCCACGTCACCTACCAGTTTGGGTCAACCTGTTAAGCCAATCCAATCACAGACCAAGGATTTTCAGCAGATATTGCAGAGACGATGGTTTCACCCAACCGATCTTCCACATCACAGCACCAGTCTAAGTGGAGATGTTTCGTCTCATGGTATCGACGTCGAGGCTCCGATCCCCGACACTGCTTTCTTCTTCACCTGCACCAAGATAAGAAGTTCAAAAGCAGCACTATTGAAGGGTATACTGATCAACCTTGACCCGGGTTCTACGTTTATTTGCTGGCATTGACATTAGCCTGGATCCCAATATCTCTGCTCTTCTACATGCCTGTGCATTACAGTCACGTCGTTCCCGACAACTATTACGAAGTGGGACATTGGTGTGGTTTCTCAGCGCATACCTTCGCCCATCACCCTTTGAACCATTACAGTCAGCCTCTATGAAGCTGTTTCCTGCAAGACTTCCTTCCTAGCAGCCTTCGCCCTGATGTCTAGAGTATCCGAGCTTCATGCCTTGGAAAGGAAATCAATGACTTGGACGGCAGATTGGGCACGCATATCCTTCCGCCTGTTAAGAAGTTCATCGCCAAGAATGAGACTGTACGACAAGGACCTTGTGCTCAACGTCTGTATTCCATCCCTGCATTATCAGATTTTGTTCAAGGACTTGGTAACGACATCTTACTTTGTCCAGTACGAGCAATACGTCACTACCTCAGCCGTACCAATCCTATCAGAGGTTCTTGTCGGCGACTGATGCTCTCTCTTCTCCCAAGGGCTACTCAAGACATTACCAAGAATACGGTGGCCTCCTGGTTGAGCAAGACCATTAATGGACATATGAATTATCCTGTTATGTCCAGTGTTCCAGTATGAGCAATACGTCACTACCTCAGCCGTAGCAAACCTATCAGAGGTTCTTGTCGACTACTACTGCTCTCTCTTCTCCCAAGGGCTACTTGAGCAAGACCATTAAATGGACATACGAACTACATGTATCCCTCGATGCCCCCCCCCCCCCCACTGCTAGCCTCTGCATCTTCTCATGAAATACGAGCCATCGCAACATCATAGCCTTTATGGAAGAAAGTATCGCTGGATGACATTGTCCAAACCTGTGCTTGGAGTGCCAATTCCACGTTTACAGATTTCTATCTGAGAGACTTGTCAGTACAAACAGACAACCTGACCATGTTAGGGCCGCTCGTTGCTGCCCAACATGTAGTCGCCTAGTCTTCAAAGAAAAAAGAGGGGGGGGGGGCAGTACCGATCTCAAGCCGACCGACCAGTCTGCAAGATGGTTAAGAGTCACGGCATATCGGTAATCGCCAATACCAGCCAAGTCAGCTATCAAGACCCCGACACTAGTAAATACAGTGAGTATAAATGTATTTATTTTTTCTAGGTAAATCTAGTGTCGGACATTCAAGAAAAGTTCATAGTAAGAAATTGGCGATTGGAGCAATCGTTGGTACCCTAGTATTCGGGTTCAGAAGCCCCGGTCCTTATACCCTTCTTACCGTCTCACTAGTAATTGCCCCTTAGCGCCTACAGTGCTCTTAGGCCCAGGGTCCACTGACGGGTTCAATTAACGTACCACAACCATGGTCAGTTGGTTCCACTAGTATTCGGGTTCAGAAGCCTCGGTCCTTATACCCTTCTTACCGTCTCACTAGAAATTGCCCCTTAGCCCTACAGTGTTTTTACGCCCAGGGTCCACTGACCGGTTCAATTTACGGTCCCATGTATCTCTGATCATCTCAGCGGTTACAGCCACACTTCAACAAAGCCGAGGCCCACCTCCTACTGTTGGTAGTGGGCAAACTATAGCAGGTGTAGATTTGAGACATAAATGTTAAACATTTATAAACAATGTTAGTATTTATTATCAAATCAAACCTGCTATAGTCTTGACTGCCCAACCCAGCCTCCCCGCATTCTTCTCGGCCTTGCACGCATCACGCTATAGGCTTATAGAAGAAAAAGGATTTGGGGAAGTGCGTTTGGGCGCAGGCGCAGTGTAACCTATTGGCTGAGGCTCCAGAGGGTGAGAATTTTTAATCTACTGCAGAATCTCAAAGGAGGATTAGGGCAAACTATAGCAGGTTTGATTTGATAATAAATACTAACATTGTTTATAAAAGTTTAATTTTTTTTTGATTGATTGAAATTGAAGGCCCACCTCTCATACGGATTTTGCAGCCCATCAACTTAATGCTTGATTTATATCTCATTATACATTCTTTTTTACAATTACTAATTTTATTAACATGTTTTAATACGAAGCTGCGCATCAGAAAACCCCTCGGCTCTGGGCGCCAGCCATTCATAATGTATTCAATTTGAAGCAAGACTTCAGGAACACCAAGTAGTCAAGTGACAAATATACAGATTATGCCAAATTTTGCCATTAGAAATGGCCTCGAAAGTTTCCGTCCAATCAGAGAAACCAGTATTCATTACATAAGTCTGTTGATGCAAATTTTACATCAGGCATTTGAAAATTATCAGAGATAGAGATCAATTGATTTCACATAAATTAAAGATGGCCGCCCATCCTTCCCACCACTCAGAGAAACTGATGTGGTTATTCATTGCAAGTCTCTTGATATATGGATGCTGTATACCAAGTTTCATATAGAACACTGAAATGGTATCAAAGATATACATCATTAAAGATTTTGCATAAATTAAAGATGGCCACCAAGGTTTCCGCCCAATCAGAAAAACCAAAACTGTCTATTGATACATCGATGATGTATACAAAATTTTACATCGAGCACTTGAACGGTATCAGAGATATAGATCATTAATGATTTTGCATAAATTAAAGATGGCCGCCCATCCTTCCCGCCACTCAGAGGAACTGATGTGGTTATTCATTGCAAGTCTCTTGATACATCGATGCTGGATACCAAGTTTCATATAGAACACTGAAATGGTATCAAAGATATACATCATTAAAGATTTTGCATAAATTAAAGATGGCCACCAAGGTTTCCGCCCAATCAGAAACGCCAGAACTGTCATTTATCGTAAGTCTATTGATGCATCGATGATATATACCAAATTTTACATCGAGCACTCGAACAGTATCAGAGATAGAGATCATTAATGAATTCGCATACATTAAAGATGGCCGCCCATCCTTCCCGCCACTCAGAGGAACTGGTGTGGTTATACATTGCAGGTCTCTTGATACATCGATGCTGTATACCAAGTTTCGTATAGAACACTTGAATGGTATCAGAGATATATATCATTAAAGATTTTGCATAAATTAAAGATGGCCACCAAGGTTTTCACCGAATCAGGGAAACTGGTTTGGTCATTCCTTTGAAGTTTCTTGATGCATCGATGATCTATACCAAGTTTCACACTGAACAGAGAAATGCAGGCCTTATTTTTTGACGCGAACGCTCATTCAGGTTACGTGAAGGTTACGCAAATCATATTTTACGCGAACGGTCACCGTTCACGTGGGGCGAATTTGATCTGCCAGCAAGTCACAAGTCGGCATTGTCTGTCTGCACAAAGTGAAAATAAAATAAAAAGTGGCGACAGCGATATTTCCGCGTATACCGTCCACTTTCTCTTTCTCCTTTTGTCGACTGGCAGGCTAATTTACATGGCCGTGGTTGTTTGATAAATCATGAATTGCTTATGGCCTAGTTAAATTGTTTGTGTCGGAGTGGTTTCGTTTTCACTGGCCAGACAATTACGCATGCCCAGATGGAAATAGGTCGGCACTGAAACTATTTGCCGAGAAGTGGAGACTGTCTGGTCGTTGGAATTGACCAATAAATTGAAATAATGGAGGTTATTTGATGCACAATAAATCATTTTGAAACCCTGAACATACATTCAGAGCATATTTGGCATTTTACAGCTTTAGAAATATTTAGGAATCGCATTTCGGCAAAAATAATGTACCGTAAAACTCACGTAAGCACTGGAATTTTATCACGTTCAGAATACTACCGATGCCGATAGACGGTCTGTTTTGCTTCATCTCGACTAAATAACTCGTCTGAATTCTTATAGATGTCACGGTATGTATTCCTGGTTACTCGTAGCATAACAAATATTGAATATTTATTAAAAATTCCAAGTGAATCGGTAAAAATCCTTTTGTTTACGCGACGTGTGGCTTACCTCAGCAAAACCAAACGACATTTAACGATATTTTATGTTAATGAGCAGTTGGAGCAGTTTGACCATTCAGGAAGTCGGGTTACGTCAGGTGACCAGCATTTTCGCGGGTTTATTGGGGTTGAATGAGAAGGATTCGAAACACATGACCATTTTCACCCAATAAAATCGACGCATTTTTACTATTGACCTGAAATAAGGTTGTGTTGAAATGAAAGCAGAGTTGTTGCCCTTCAATTTGATATCTTTAACGTGGGGAGGGGCTTCCGGGATTTCGTTGCAGAAGCTTGTAAACAAGGTGCGTTTTACGCGTTTCAACAAACTTTTCTGAATAAATGACGCTCTGTTTTACATTTGTAGACGATCTTCACATAACTAAGCGTATTTTTTAGTAATAAACACCGAACTCACGTGAAATAATTAATGAAATAAAACGTTTTATTTGGAGTAAGCCGTGTCTGGTTTGATTTTTCCACACGTGGCTCCAAATTGTTTCGAAAATTTACGTAACCTTTCACGTAACCGATCGGTTACGCAACGAAGTTGGTGCGTAACCGAACGATCGGTTACGTACGCTAAAAATCACGCGAACGGTAAATCGTTCACGCCAGATTTTGAAAAAATAAGGCCTGGAAATGGTACCTAAGATACACAAGATTAATGATTTTGCATAAATTAAATATGGCCCCCAAAGTTTACAACCAATCAGGTCCAGATTCAATAGGGTTCTGGGTCATGAGCATATGGATGTGCAGTGCAAGTTTGGTGTGCCTAGGGTACGTCGTTCTAAAGATATCTTGGTAACAAGAAACCTGTGACGATTTCACATAAATTAAAGATGGCCGCCAAAGTTTCAAACCAATCAGGTCCAGATTCAATAGGGTTCTGGGTCAAGAGCATACGGATGTGTACTGCAAGTTTGGTGTGCCTAGGGTAAGTCGTTCTAAAGATATCTTGGTAACGAGAAAGGTGTGACGGACAGACGGACAGACGGACGGACGTACATGACGACGACAATACCCTTCGGCCAAATTTTGGCCGAGGGGTAAAAATGGATTGTAAGGACATTGGTGTTGTTAGTGCTGGCATAATCATGTGGCATAGGGTAAAGTCAGCTAAATATATCTAAATCAAGGCTACATCAACCCCTGCTTACACACATAACTAAAATGCAGTCAAGAGGAAATATGCTGCCATGAGTGTCTGGTCAGTATGGAGAGAGGATTCAAGTGAGCTTGAAGTCCGACCATTTTTGTCAAATAGACATACTGTAAAACTGATATTCTGCTTTACCTTTCAGGCCTTATATTATAGGACTGTATGTTGACCATTCAGGTAATAAGACCTGTAATTGTTGATTTATTGCATAATGCACTTTACATAAGTGGACTAGTAGACTTTGTGTCAACAAAGTAAACACTTCATTTCCAAAATCAGTGCTATTTCTCTCTCCATAACTGACATAGCCCTGGGCTTCCAGATTTCTGGGGATGCATTCTGGCCAATTTTCAATGAATAAAATCACAAATTATCACTCAGTTAATGCACAATTTCTTGTGTTATGTGGAGGTCCCCAGAACTTATTTGAAACTCGAGATGTGAAATTGCACATACCATTGCATTTTGACAGCATAGTTACAAATGTTGATAATTATTTTTTGAAATGAAAAAGTAGAAAGATTTTTGAAGTGGAACTTCTACATACCTGCTATATGGCACATCTCACCTGGGAAATTTTTACAAGTATATCTAATTGAAGTAATCCATTGGAACCACTGATGATTTTTCAATAATAGAGAAGAAAAGCAACTCGGAGTAGAGATGACAAATTTCATTCTGTATAGTTCGATATTAGTTATAGCATCTTCAGCAGTGAACAAAGTTACAAACAGCTCCATACGCACAGTACATGTATATATACAAAGAATAATGTGATCTTAGCCAATACACATTTATGAATAGGTAAGCCATTAAATTATGTCAGTCAGATGGGACAGATATTAAAATGCTGTCATTTTCAGAAATTGTTAAGCAATAACCTGATCGCGATCTACAAATGTTGTGATTCAGGTGATACAATACACACTCTAATTGATGAAAACAATACATAATCTGGTTATCTGGCAAGGACTAAGTAAACTGTGCACAAATGAATAATGTATGGTGATAAAGTGGATATGTACCTACATTGAATACTTCTACATGACATGAAGTTTGGATAAGACTTTTCATTTTAAGATAATATAGGTATAATTTTTTTGGCAATCCACATCAGAATTGATGGAAACCTACAAATGTTGTAACTCGCATGTTTCATAATTGTATATTCTCTTGCGAGTTACAACATTTGTGGAATGTGTATTGTAACACCTGAATCACACCATTAAAGTTCAGTAATGTTCACTCTCAGACAGTCTCTAGTAACTAATAAGGGCTGTCAATCTGTACATGCATACTAACAAGAGATGGTTCAAATTATAGTTTATTTTCCTGTTAAATTGGATAGATAAAATGCATAAGAAAATTAGCAAATGAATGATCCTTACTGTATGGTGTTAAATTAACTATTTTTGTCTGAATTTGCACAGGTTGAAAACAATAGCTGTTCAATTATAAAAATAGCAGGTGATGTTCAATTTGACCTGCGATTTTTCTCTGAAGAAAAAACCCCAGCAGGTCATCAAAAGTTCTCTATTTCGGACCCTGGATGGATCAGAAGCCTAATTAATGAAATTGGCTGACCTTCACCTGTTTTATAGAGGTCAAGTTTAGCACAAGCAATAACTTTTAAAGGAATAAAGATGAGCTCTCCAAATTCATCATACTTGTGCAATTGGTGACTGACTAGAAGCCTAGATCCCATTTGACTGAACCTATTTTCTCTAGGTTATATACTTTATATTATGATATAACATGAAATATAGCTAGGCATTCTAAATTGATAGCACATATGCATCTGATGATGAACCTGAACTCTTTGAATATAACTGATGCTGACCTGTTTTCTCAAGGTCAAAAACTGTATGTTAAGTCACATGTTAACTGCCAACATACACTCCAAATCTAACATTGTCATCATTTTGTTGTGGCTGTGGTTGTCTTCCAGAACAATTTAGCAAATTTTGCACTTGTTCCAACAGCTTCATGCTTCAACAGTAACTTAAACCATGCTGTATCGGCTGAGTTGTTGAAACACCCTCCATTTCCTAGCTCTGACATACTGCATCACTGTCGAAATATGAGTACCATGACAGAGTGATAGATCACACAGCCAGTGAAGGTTCCTGATTTACATTGAATGTCCTTATTGCCTAAGTAATATTAGCAGCATTTTACAACAACAACAATTCACTGACTTACAGTGAAAAATTATAGTGAAAGGTATTTATTTTTTGTTGTTTGGCATTTTTATTTGCTGGCATTGTTTCAGATAGAGTACATCCGCCTAATTCATACAATCAGAAATAAAAAGGGGATTAAAGTCTTTATGTTCAAACTTTCATAGGAAATATAAAAGTGGCAATTTGAAATTTTATTTTTATTCGATTTTTTAATGTCAGTGGGTCCATGAAATGCAAAATAAAGTTGGTGTTGCCTCACACTGGGTTTCGCCCATTGGTGAAGAAATCCCTTCTCCGAGGCACTTCTACCAGGGATGATTCGTGATTGCTCATCCTCCAGGGGTATGTACCCCTGTATGTACCCCACCCATAATAAGGGGTGTGCCCAAATTGGGGAGATCTAAAGCCCTGTGAGTACCAAATTATGTGCATGGGGAAATGCTCTTTGCCCGCTTTCATTTAATATATTGTTTAGACGATCTTACTTCCATTTATTATTAAACATCCCTTATGCTGGCACTCGCTCGCATGATAATTTGTGCTAGACTTCAAGTGAAGAGAGGAACAGCCGATTAATTGTTTGTGCCAGAGGTCATGGCAGTGGAACCTAACTTTTACCCCCCCCCCCCACCTCGAAAAGCGGACATATGTGATGGCAATTTCTGTCCATTCCTCCGCCCGTTCATGTCCAGTCTATATCTGGGACAGTTTTCTATCTAAAGTTCCAATTTTTTTGTGAGTTGAAACCCTAGGGGGAGACGATATGTCACACACCAAAATTGAGATTGAGGTCAGAGTTCAAAGGGCACTGTGCCCTAAAAATCAGGAAATCATTGAAAACTGCAAAAACAAATTGGAAGTGGATTGATTAAGGCGAAAGGATGTCACATACCGAGAGAGAGGGAGAGAATTAAGGTTTAACGTCATGTTCAGCAATATTTCCGCTATATAGCGAGTGTGGCATACCAAAATTTAGGTCAAGATCAAAGGTCACTGTGAGCCCAAAGCAGGGAAATCATTAAAAATCAGTTGTTTTTTTCTTTTGAAGGTTCCTTTGGTGAGTGGTTGAGCTGCCACCCTGAGTGTCTAGGCTGTGTAGTTCCACTCCTGTTACAGGGAATGGAGAATGCAGAGGTCGCCACTGCGGCAACTATGGCTCTCAAGGATGTGACACGGGAAACATTAGACCATATACAACCCTATGCTCACCAGATTCTTTCCTCATCCAAGGTCAGTTCACCTTCATAACCTTGTATGTTTTCATCAGCTGAAACATGTGAAAGTAACTTTCCTTAATATATGTCACATATCAGTTGTTGCTTTAATTCATTCTTGTATAATTTTACTATTTCATGTACATCTACAAAAATATAACCAAATGAACTACAATTATGAAACCTAGAGGGGCGATGTGCAGCAGCATAACAAAATATATCTAATAAGTGAGCATGATAGAATATTGGATGATGATATTCGGCAGAACATGTTATTGTGAACAAAACTATTGAGACGGCATCAATCCAGACAGTGAAGCCACACATGGTTCAATGAATACCTGGGAAGTCATCAAATTTTGACCAATTTCCAGGCCTGGAATCTAAAATCATTTTTTTGGTCTAACAGTCCTTGAATTTATTCTCAAATCTGAAAACCTGTATCATTCATGATATCCGAGGACAATTTTTTTTCTGCAATAAAAAATGTATTTTCTTTTTATTTATATTATTGTATGCCATTTTTGGAGAAGTCAATATCTGTCGCGTGTAATTTTGTGTAGTTTACTCCTCATCTAAAAGTACTCTTAGACCATGGAAAATATTACCTGTAGTTCAGTTTCGTATCTGTTTTTCACCTGGGGTATTGTTATACCCACCCAATGGACCCATTCCTTTGAATATGCAGATAAATTTCATCGCCCATTAAGAATGCTGTTTTCCTTTTCTTTTCGCAGAATGCTTTAGAAAGTAATAATCTTAAGGTAAGTTTACCATCAGCATCTTCACAATATACAGCAGTCAATGGAAGGGAGGTTTTCACAATAGGACCACAAGATAAAGAGGAAGTACTAATTCTGTCATTTGATTGGTTAACTGAGACAAAAAGGAATTGACAATGACAGAATTTGATTGGATAGTTGATATTGTGCAAGTCTCCCTTTAGCAGAAGATTTCTGCTGGGTTGGGTTTCTGGGACAAGTTGGGTTTTAACAAATGCACATTATTTTTCTCCTTATCTTCGCGACTTACTTTATTCAGTACTTTATAATGGCTCAACAGATTTCCAGGAAATTTAGTTTATACGGTATAGTTACTGGAAACCAAAAAAATCAGATGGAAGATGTGTTTCTACTACCCATTTGGGGTCTGGAACTTTTCCTGGTTGGAAGAATAAAGAGGTTGAGATTACCAATAAACTCTAGACAGTGACACTTGACGATGTTGAGCAAATAATATGACCGTCTCAGACAAAGATTTAATAATATCACCGTCTCAGACAAAGATTTAATGATATCACCGTCTCAGAGATTTATTTCCTATAATGTAGCCAATGGTGTCAATTAGGTTTTTGGTTTCTTGTTTTCATTACTTACAAATAGTCTTATTGTAGTTTTACACAATAGTGTTATTGTAGTTTTACACAAAGTCTTATTGTAGTTTTATGCAATATTTTCTTTTGACATCCAAAAACAATTTAAATTGGGATTATCTATTGGGTGGAAGCCCAGGTTAAATATGTTTTCTTAAGTTAAGAACTTGTACTCTATTTACCTGTACTAATGAACTTTTGTATATGTTTAGTCCCGAGAGAACATCCGGATCATGTCGTCAGTGGGTCAGGTCCTCTCTGTGATGCCCTTCAATGATATAATGCAGTACATCAATGAGATCCTTACAGTCCATATCAGACAACTGGATGAGTACTCCAAACAAGAGGTATCTCTCACATCTTTCAATCATTATCTTCTAATATCTGTGAATATCGTAAACCCTCTAATAATTCATTCACCCTATTATAATTCAATCACTAATAATTCAATCAGCCTCTTAAATCAGGAACAAGGACGAATAATGGATTAGTTGTATGATTTTTTTAACCGTTTTGTCAACTCCGGTATTAATAAATTTGACCCCCCCTCCCCCAAGCGAAGTGGGAAATTTCACTTCATATCATTGAATTATTGGATTTACTGTACTCTTTGGCTGTCAGGCCAGAATAAACACCCTGGTGAATTTCTAGAGGAGAAATTTAAATTCATTCCTATGCCATTGGCCTCAAACTGACTTGTTTTGGAATCAACCCTGTGTGAGATTTTGTGAAATTCAGCGTAGCATGCTTGTCTCTTTCCCACTAAATCTCTAAATCATACAGTACCTGTACAACATGCTCTAGGTGAACACTAGACTGCTCCTAATTTTATTCCAGGTAGAATAATAGGGGAATGTGATTAACTGCTCACCTGGCCAAGTCTGTCAGTAATTGCTTCATAGGTGGACTAATTCCACATTCTAAGATTGTTTCCTCACATGCTGTAAATAATTTATAGAGATATGTTACTTCACTAGATCTGATTGATTGTGTGTAAATTGATTCCAGCCATCAGCAACAACAAAAGGAGGTATAATGTTAAAGATCAATATGTTGAGTTGGTTGTTTGCCTCACTGAACACGGAGAGAGAGGATGTGGAGGGAGATGAGAGAGAACGACCAAAACCTAAACAGAAATCTCCAGATCCTAAACCTGTAAGTCTACTTTTTATACGCCCGCCCAAAAGGCGGACAATACGTCCGTCTGTCCAGTTCTCGTGTCCGGTCTATATCTGGGACAGTTTCCTATCCACAGCTCCAATTTTTGGTGAGTGGATACCCTACGGGGAGACGATGTGTCGCGTACCAAAATGAAGATCGAGGTCACAGGTCAAAGGTCACTGACCTAAAAAACAGGAAATCACTGAAGTGTTCGTGTCCGGTCTATATCTGTGAACGTTTTCTATCCAAAGTCGCAATTTTTCGTGAGTGGATACGCTAGGTGGAGACGATGTGTCGCATACCAAAATTAAGGTCGAGGTCAGAGGTCAAAGGTCACTGTTGCCTAAGATCAGGAAATCATTGATCATTGACAGTTTTCTACCTACAGTTCTAATTTTTGGTGAGTGGATGCCCTAGGGGGGAACGATGTGTTACATACCAAATGTAGGTCGAGGTCAGAGGTCAAAGGTCAGTGTGACGGAAAAATTAGGAAATCATTAAAAATTTCTAATTTTTTGTGAGTGGATTCAATAGGGGGAAATGAGGTGTCGCATACCAAAATATAGGTCAAAGGTCATGTACCAAAATTTAGATCCAGGTCAATAGTCAGATCACTGCGACACCAGAATCAAGGTCAAAGGTCAGTGTGACCTAAAAATCAGGAAATCATTAAAAATTACTAATATTTGGTGAGTGGATTCAATAGGAGGAGATGAAGTGTCGCATACCAAAAATTGGGTCACGGTCAAAGTTCACTGTGACCCCAAAATCAGGAAATTATTAAAAATAACATTTTTTTTTGTCAGTAGATACATTAGGGGGACATGATGTGTCACATATCAAAATGTAGGTCAAAGGTCAAGGTCACTGTGACCCCAAAATCGTTAAATTGTTGAGAAATTATGGGGAGATGGTTTGTCATGTACCAAAATTTAGGTCACGGTCAACAGTCAAGGTCACTGTGACTCCAGAATCAAGAAATCTTTGAAAATTACTTTGTTTTGTGTCCGTAGATTCATTAGGGGGACATGATGTGTCACATACCAAAATGTAGGTCAAGGCCCCCAAATCATGTGACCCCCAAATCATGAAATTCATAAAAATCATGATTTTTTGGTGTCCGTTGATACATTGACGGAAGACGAAGTGTCGTGTACCAAAATTTAGGTCAAGGTCAAAGGTCAAGGTAACTGTGACCCCAAAATCAGGAAATCACATTTTCATATGCCTGTCGAAGACGAGGTCATGTAATGCGATGTTGCGTTCTGTCCATTCATCCATTAACATTTGTTGTCCATGCGATATCTCTGGTTTCAAGGTATGGAATGGTACCAAACTTTGAGTATACCTTACTCGCATGGCAAAGAGGAGCCATACATTTTGAGATCAATTTGTCCAAGGTCAAGGTCACAGTCCTTCAAAACTGAATCAAGTTTAGCTGACCATATGTGTTAGGTTGGAATATTCAGAGTTCTCTCCCCTACATGTACATTCTACATTCATCCTGTGGAGTTGCCTCCCATATTTGAAGTAGCTACATTTAGTTAAACTGTTGTGAAATAAAAACCATACATTTAGTAATTTAACGGGGAGAGGGGTCCTTTATGAACTTCATACCTCTTTATTAATTCAAGAACAAAGGTTTACTTTATCACTTTCTTCTTCCTTCATGAAAAATTATCTTGTCTGAAAGGAATCCATTTGCAGGAAAACTACTATTTTCTTGTGTTTGACTATTGTCAATTTCAGTGTGGGATATGTGAGCTCTCGGCTCTTGCTTCAAGGTCAATTAGTTACCAAGAGTTAAGCTCGTTTTAGTTTATCATTCAATATAAGATGTTATATATGTTACATTCTCAGAAGCACAAAAATTGTAGGCTAGCTGCCAATTGGAATCAAGGCTATCAAACAAGCTTGAAATTTGGACCAATGTAATTCCAGATAAACGGGCGTATATTGAAGCCCCTTGGGCTCTTGTTATTATTGATATGCAGAGATTCATACGGTGGCAAAATTTACTGCGAAAACTCAATAGGCATTAAAAAAACTCAAATATATTGGATTTTAGAAGGAAATACTCCATTCTCTGATGAAAAACTCAATTTTTTCTTGGGTGACTCCAAAAATCAAAAGATTCCATCGCAAAGGCCAAAATGTTTTCCTTGTTGCTCAAGGTTCTTTCCCGCGCATGTGCCATAGGAGATTTCCAGTTTGTTTTAGTTAAGATAGATGTTCTCCTCTGCCCTATACATGTGCAGCCTTCTTCTCTACGTGCACACTTCTGCCCTATCTATGTTTTCTTCTGCCTTGTACATGTATGTGCACTTTTCTTACCTGTATGTTTACCATTCCGCCCTTATTCAGCATATCTACCTTCTCTATGCACCAGTCTGTCCCCTATGCACCATTCTGTCCTATTTGCTCCTTTCTGCTCCTTCTGAGCACCATTTTGCCTTCTGTGCACCATTCTGTCATATTTGTGCACCATTCTGCTCCCTCTCTCTGTGGACCATTCTGCTCCTTCTGAGCATCATTTTGCCTTCTGTGCACCATTCTGCCATATTTGCGCACCAGTCTGTTCTCTGTGCAGCACTGTTGCCCTGGGAGGGTTAGAGTAATTTCCTCTGCATGATGGTTGTACATGGCTAGTCACACATATCCAGCTAATCATATTGCAGTTAGTTATATCCTCGCTATATGGCTGAAATACTACTGAAAGCGATGTTAAACCCCAACTCACTCACTCTGTACAACATTCAGTCCTCTGTGCATCAGTCTGTCCCTGTTTGCCCCATTCTGGCCTCTCTGTGTACGATTGTGCCTTTGTATCATTCTGCTCTCTGTGTATCTTTCTGCCCTCTCTGCACCATTTTGCTGTATTTATGTACCACTCGTGCACCATCGTGCCTTCTTTGCACCATTCTGCCCTATTTGTGCACCAGTTTGCCCTCTCTGCACCATTCTGCCCTCTTGGCAACATTCTGTCCTACCTGTGCACCATTCTTCTCATTCTCTGAATTTGCACCATTATATAACCCCTTTGCACCATTCTGCCCTTCATGTGTACCAGTCCCTTCTATTTGTGCACCATTCTGCCTAACCTCCTTGGACCTATTAGAATTTGTACCATGTGTTTCTCGTTAGTATTAAAACTGAACAGTATAAGTACATTAGATATACTATTCATGATTGCACTAAATATTTGCCAGATGCTTAACCAAATTTGCTTCTTGCCATATTTTGTATTCTTGATTGCTGTGTATTTGTTTATCATAGGTATTTGTGATACTGCAACAGCTCTTGCCCTTGTTACAAACTGTCATACAGAAATGGATCAATGACCCTGGGGTTGTGGAGGTAGGAATTCTCATTCAGATAGCATTATTGTCAACACAATATCTCTTGGAGGATTATAACCAGGCATTTCAACTTCATATCAATATGCAGCATTCAATGGACAAGAAACTGATAGAAAATGACTGACCTTGACCTATGTTTTCATTTCAAATTTGAACGGAGACGCATACTTTGTAAGCAGGATTACAGACGGGTTTTAAAATGTATTTTCGCTGCATCACATTCCGAGGTAATTGGGCATGCATCAAATTCTATTGGACTTTTACCTACACTTCAATGATCAAGTTTCATTGGTTATCTCTATTGTTTCAGGCCATTTGTGAATTATTTAAGAGAGCCCTGAGGACATTGATGGAGGATTTTGCCCCCATTTCTTGTGAAGTTGCCCAAATGTTAATACAGATGTACCAAGTCATTCCCTATGCTGCCATCTTGGATATTTCAAAGCAGGTATGATTACATGTGATGCAAAATCGTATAAACATACAAAGATGTTTATCAACTTCAATGTTCTAGTATGAGTACTTCTTTCCTGTAAACCAAATATACACAAAATTTCAGCTGATCGTGATATTGCCAAGGAAGCTTTGCTTCTGACAAAATTTAGTTTCCTTTGAACTGCAAAAACTACATCGTTTGCTTGTGACCAAAATATAGACAAAAATGATATAGAAGTGATTATTATTGAATATTTAAAGATGATATCGATGTTCAGTGGAGAGAACCAGTTTAGAAGTACACCGAAGGGTTTACTCTCAGCTGTGTCTTTAGTTACCTGTATAATTACTAAGTAACTGTTGATATAGAAGTGGTTGAATACTTACTTTTACAGATGATAGTGATGTTCAGTAGAGAGAACCAGTTTAAAAGTACACCGAAGGGTTTACTCTCAGCTGTGTCTTTAGTTACCTGTATAATTACTAAGTAACTGTTGATATAGAAGTGGTTGAATACTTACTTT